>ML803613.1:125649-161651 GCA_009831015.1 Picea engelmannii | reverse complement strand
TTGGTGCTCATATGTATGATAATGTAAAGAATGTAACTATTACTTATCATATAAAGAAAAAGAGTTTTTTACCCTGTATGGGTTTCCTCAGGAAATATTTGTCTCTGTGTTTCTCATATGTGTGACTGATACTGAATATGCCATTGTTTATTCCCCTGCATTATTGTGATCATCATTTAGTGTTTCAACAAAGAGTTTAAAAGAGGCATGATTGTTTAAGCACGGTAACAACTGATTCACCCCCCCCCCTCTCAGTTGTCCAACAGAGAACTCTTACTGTTTGAAGCATCCTCCATCTTTGCAAGATATCAAACTTCAACAAAAAACTTGCACAATAATACCAACAGCTAAATCTCTAGCTATCAATGGCAATCACATGAGAAAAACTATGCTCTGATACCACTTGATCTGAAAATAGGGGCCTGACTTGTTTTTCTATGCAAGCACCCTCTACTCCATTAAAATAAAATTCAGGACCTTGCTCAATGTCTTAGTTGTGTAAGAGGAAATATGTGTCAAGTTTATGCCTCTTTTATGTGTTTATGTGTGAGGTGTTTTTTTAAAGGTTAAAAATGTTGTTTAAAGAATATAACAACAACATAAAGTGCAACAAATAATAACCAACAAACTCACAACAATAAGAAGATGATAAAGGAGTTCACCCCCAACTGGGCTACATCTCCTTGAGCCTCCATCAATGGACTAGGCTCTCTGGGATTAGTTTGTCAAATATTCTTTTACAAGATGCTTCTCAACTCCAATGGATTTATTGACTCTACCATTGGGTTCAGAATACATAAAAACCCCAAAAATGACTATTATATCTCTGAAAACGGACCATGGCTCATCCAGGCATGATCTCTTCTAATGGTGGCCTTGAGCTTCCCTAAGCTTCCTTGTGGAAAAAACACCTATAAAAAGTCCTCAAATGCCTCTGAAACCTGTCCCAATGTGTTCATAGCATAACAATTAGTCAAAAATGATTATTCAGTCATAGAAAATAGACTTGGGCTCATCTGAGCACAACCTCCTTCAATGGTGGCCCTAAGCTCCCTGAAGCTCCCTTAAACTTCAATGTAGAAAAACTTGCAATAGAAGTCTCTAAATGGATTTTAAAATAGTACCAATGGATTTAGAACATCCAAAAACCGCTAGCTGGGCTTTTTCGACACCTCATTTGGCCAAAAAATGAAGAAGTTAGGCCTCCTGCCATTTTCCGCCTTCAAGTTTGTTGTCTTTGGTTCACCAATTCGCACCTCCTGTGTGAGTAACCTGGATTCTAGGTGTTTCCCATGCCTAAACCTAGCACACGCATGCATGCCCAAAAAATGTGCCAAAAGTTCGTACCATTATTTCACTAAGCCCCTGAATCACGGAGGTGTTGGGTGCATGTGGCCACATCCCAACACATAAAAAGGGCTATGTTAGCAAGGTTCATTGTGTGCTTGACAAGTGGTGGCACGTGGAGTTAACCATTTAAAAAAAAAACCACGTGAATTTGCATGTAGTTTTGTCCTATGGAATAACGTATATGACCGGGGGCTGGGGCTAAGCCCCAACCCGGACGCGCCCCAAATATACAACACACCACTTTAAATATATGTGAATACATATATATTACAAGGACTAAATGGTGGTGCACTGGTTGGGCGGCCTTTGCCAAAGCTTTTCACCGGTGGGGGAGGTCCGGGGTTTGAACCCCACAGACTCCATAAAAAATTTAAATGCCATACCTAGGGTGCCACATGGTAGCCCACGTCTGGGCCTTGTGGCACCACTCTATTGGCCAATAATTGCCACATGTCGAAATCGCATTCGCCCACATGTCTTCCCAAACTGCCAACTCAACATATTTCCATGTCAGCATCATGCCATGTGTCCTCACATCATTTGTCCATGTTAGCATTCCCAATCAGCACCTGCCACATCATCACCTGTACAGACTGTACAACCAACATTTTTTTTTACTTGTTTGGCAAATCGAACAGAACATGATATCTCTCTCATTCGATGTCCATTTGAACCCATTCAAAGTGAGTTGGGTTCATGATGATGAGGCCTATGTTCTTGTTCATTTTGAAGCAATTCCAGACACTTTGATTTTTGGGCTAAAACTTGACCCCTGGTCCAGATTCTAATCAATTGGTCAATGATCAGATCTAGTTGTGACCATCAGATACGAAAGCACCAGATCAATGACATGGATTGATTGCAGAGAGTGAAGGGATAATTAAACTCTACGTTATTTCCAATCCCGCAATTATTCTAGATCGTTAGATCTCATCGATTCAAAGATCAACGACTGTGGTTGACTCACCGTCAATCGCACAACTTCAATTGTGGAGTTTGGGTGACAAATTAAACCACTCACAAGTTATGGTTCCACAATCCACATCGACCGTTGGATCAATTTAAGTGGAAGGATAGGATATGTAAAGACAAATATCGTCCGATAAGAAGTCCCGAAGTAAATGAGGACCGTCTAATCTATTCAGAGTGTGCCAAGGTAGCAATGGTAAACTTTGGTGGTGACCACTTCGATAGAAAAGGGATGATATCTCGATTACCTGAAGCCCGAAGTCCTGAAGAGAACATGAGTCGTCCGATATGAGAAATATTTCGGGAGTGATATTGACCGTCAGATATATAAATTCGAAGGACAGGATAAGCAATGATGAAGGTTGAAACCCAAAGTCTTGAATTAAGTCAGGATCATCAGATATATACAATAAATGATGGTCGTTGGATCAGACTAGTGGTCAACTTCGACGCTGACCACTTCAGAGAAAAAAGGATTCAGAACATATGAGTTCACCCAAAGTTTCGAAGTCACTCTCAGTTGTTAATCTGAGATACATTTCAGGAGTTACGAAAACCGTTAGATCCAGGAGAAGAATATGTGCCACATCAAGAGATCTACGTCAGCAAGGACACATGGCACAGTTAGATAATGAAAAGTGTCCAGATGAAATCATCATTTCAGGTACATTTAAATCATGAATCTGAGTGACACGTGACAGCCACTCGGTTCGTGCCACGTCAACAAGTGACATCAACAAGTTACGTCACTCCAGAAGTTTTTACTTCAGGAGTTTCACCACCAACAAATGACCTAAGTCCCAAAGTGGACATGAGTCATCCGATCTGAAGAACACTTTGGGAGCATTCTCAACTGTTGAATATTATGGACACGCGTCTTTTATTCGGGAGATTTTTAAAGAGGTTGGAAGTCGCGAAGGACGATGTCCCGAAGGACCGACATTCGTCCATCTCATAGGGAGATTAAAAAGTGACCATTGATTTTGATAACTGATCAAGCACTCGCTTGTCCTAGTGCCTGGTCACCGCATGTGGTCATATGGAATAAGAGAAATAAAGGTAAAATATAATACATCGCTTAGGTTAATAATCTTGTGGTTTTGCGTTGTCGGTCATATGAAAATGGTTTGAAGGAAGCGCCTCTGTAGAACTCAGTTTCTGCAATATTTGTAGAGTTATGGAACTAAGTTAAATGAAATCGATCCATACCTGTGATCGATTAATGAAAATCATTTTCGTTAAATTGAAAGGGCTTCTCAATAATATTTGGATAAAGAAAAACAAACGAGATTATTATTAAATGAAGGGGTGTGATGGTCCAAACAAAGGGACACAATGTTTCATAGCTCACACCAGTTGGCAGAATATATAAATGAGAAAGAGTTGTGAGAAGAAAGTGTCTCTGTAGTCCAGTGAAGAAAATCAAAACAAAAGCAAAGTCCAAGATGAAGAACTGTTAGTTCTAAGGTTCCTGTCAATGTCTTATTGAAGATCAAGAAAAGAAGGAGACAGAGCAGTTATGCAATCCAGTGTATGATACAAAAGTTTTCCAGATTCATAAATTAAAGGTGGTTAGGTGGTGCAAGGGCAGGTTGGATCCTGAAGGGGAGAAGGTGCTTCCTTGTCAGTTGTAGCTGACTAAATAGGGGGTTGTAACCTCCTACCAGTTGGTGCTGGTGAACAAGGGGAGTAGGTGCTTCCTTGTTAGTTGTAGCTAACTAAACAGGGGGTCGAAGCTTCCTACCCATTGGTGCTAGTGAAAAAGGGTGTGGGTGCATCCTGATCAATTGGTGCTAATCTAAAAGGAAGAACATATTCCTTCTATGTAACTTGTAAAAACATAAATTTGCAGTTAATAGAAAAGTGTTTGTGGTTTTCCCAATTGGGTTCCACGATAAATATTGTGTTAAAATATTGATTGCATTAATAGAAGAAAAATTGATAAAATTATTCTGTCATTGATTCACCCCCCCCCTCTCAATGACAAGGTCTGGTCCTTCAATTGGTATCAGAGAAGGTTTCTTCACTAAGGGTTTAAATCACTCGAATATAAATATAAATCGGGATGGATTAACAATTGAAGATGTTATAAAAAATCCCCCTATTTGATGGTGAAGACTATGTTTTTTGGAGTGTTAGAATGAAAAGTTATCTGATGTCCATTGGAATGGAAGTATGGACATTAGCTGAAAAAGGATATGATATTCCAAAAGTCACTCCCATAGAAGTAGAAGACAAGAAGAAATTTTGGGAACATGCAAAGGCTTTAAACACACTACAAGTTGGACTGAGTAAGAAGATCCTTGCTAAAGTACTAAACTGTCAAAATGCAAAACAACTATGGGATAAATTGGAAACTATATATGTAGGATATTACAAGGTAAAGAGGGCCAAACTTCAGACTCTAAAAGTACAATATGAAGGTCTAAAAATGAAGGATGAAGAAAATGTCTTAGATTACTTCAAAAGAGTTGATAATATTATTAATGCAATAAGAGGTTTGGGAGTAGAAATGTCATACAATGAGATAGTTGAAAAAATACTAAGAACACTACCTATGCTATACAATCCTAAAGTGTCCACTCTTGAAGATCGAGAGAGTCTAGATAAACTCACCATGGATGAATTGTATGGAATCCTCACAGCCTATGAGTTAATATTAGGTCATGAGAACCTCCCACAAGGAGAGGAAACCTTCAAGGTGCTCTAGAAAACAAAAAATCAGAAGCAAAAACCTCAATCCATCCATCATGAAGAATCTGATGTAGAAGAAGCCAATTTTATAAAAAAACTTCAGAAAGGATCAAGGAAGTACAAAGGCAAGCTGCCTTTCAAATGTTTTAATTGTGGCAAGGTTGGCCACTTTTCTTCCAGATGTCCCTATCCCAAGGAGGACCCTGAAGATGAAGAAGACAAAAATAAAAAATACAAGAAGAAGGAAAAACCCAACTACAAGAAAAAAATTTACAAAGGGAAAAATAATTTTTACTCAAAAGAAGAAAACAATAGTTCATTAGAGTCTAGTGACAGTGATGATGATGAAGTCCTTTTTCTAGGTATTGAAGAGCCTAATGAGATAGAAGAAATTGAGCATGAGGAAGAGTCAAAAGTTGAAACAAAGGTTAATTTGGAAGGAGAACTTCTTAGTGCCTTGGCTGAATTAAGAAGATACAAAACCAGATATAGACAACTGAAACGTTGTGTAGTTGAACAAAAGGAAAAACATGAACATAAAGAAAAAGAATTGGAGAAAATCATGAGCAACCTGAAAAACCAAATCCTAGAAGCAAATAGGATGGAAGAAAGTCTTGAAAAGTCTATTAAAGAGAAACAATGCCCTCTGAAAGAATGGAGGAAAAAATAGTTCACCTAAGAAAGGAACTTGATACAAAACTCATTCAAACAAGATATGAAAATAGCTCTAAAATATTATGTAAGATTATTACCACACAAAGGGATTCAAGTAACAAAAATGGAGTAGGTTATTCTCAAGAAGAAAACCAAGTTAACTCAAAATCTTATGCAACTTCTCTCCTCAGTACATTCAAGAAGAAAGATGAATAAAAGACAAGTAATGATCATAATTCCAGAGGACTACTTCCACCCATCAAGAAGGAATATAAGACAACACCAAAGAAGGTTTATCAAAACAAGTATCCTCACATTTTCTTTGGTTATTGATTTTCATTCTCTAATTTTAGACACAAATCTATGAATTGTAAAGCATATGGAAGGAAAAACTTGAGGGTTAAGAACTATAGCCTTAAAGATAACCAAACAATAAATCAAGTTAAAAGAATAAACTATAACTCCTTTTCACCTCTACAAGAAGGGAACCCGAAATGCTTCAGATGTCATAATTATGGACATAAAGCCAGTAGTTGTAGATTGTAGATTAATGGAAGTCTCAGAAAAACCAAAGTTCATTAGAGAGACAAAGAAGCTTTGGAAAGAAAAAAACATCAAAAGAGGAATGTCTTATTTCCTTGAAAGCCCAAGATAAAAAATATCTATGGTATGTTGACAATGGGTGCTCAAAACATATGACAGGAAACAAGGACAAGTTTTTGAACTTAAAGAAACAAGAGAATACTCAACCTCTTCTATGAAACTCATGGAATGGAATAAAAAATAAATAAAAAAATCTCTGATGCCATAACACCTCAGTAAAATGGGATTGTTGAGAGAAGGAATAGAATTGTCCAGGAATCTGCAAGGAATATGCTCAATGAAACAAAATTATCTAATGGATATTGGAGGGAATCTGTAAGCACAATAGTATACATATTGAACAGAGGTCAGCTTAGGATTAATAGTAATAATACTCTTTATAAACCTTGGTTTGGAAGAGCTCCTTCGGTAAAATACTTCAAGGTCTTTGGAAGTAAGTGTTACATCAAAAGGATTGATGAGAATCTTGGAAAATTTGATTCTAGATCTGATGAAGGTATCTTTCTTGGATATGCTTTGACCAAGAAAGCATACAGATGCTACAATCTTAGGTTACATAAGATTGTTGAGAATGCAGATGTCAAGGTGGATGATTTAAAAACAATAAGGATCAAACATCAATAGACTATACTTGACAATGAAGATGAAGATGAATATTATGATGAGTTGGTTGGTACATAAGCAGAATTTGTGAATCTTAGAAATAAGGTTGAGAATTCAAACACCCAAATCAAGTTCTTGAATAGATCCATGACCTTGGATGAGATCTTGGATAGTCATAGATCACCAAATGACAAATCCGGTTTTGGCTATAACATGGAAGAAATTATTATTCCTAAGAAATCTGATGCATGTCTCTCATTTATAAAAAAATAGGTGAAGGATGGTCTGACGCAGGTCCTTCATGTTCAAAGAATGAAAGAAACACTACAATGTCTAGAAGATCAAATAAAGGAAGACATCCAGAAGCTACTCATACACCTCAAACCTTGGATTGTAGGAATCATGGGAGAAAACAAGTTGGTAGGTTCAACAACAGTATAAGATGTTGGAACTGCAATATTGTTGGACATATTGCTACACATTGTTACACTATGAGATGCTACAGTTGTGGTGGATATGGCCACAAAGCCCATAACTGTTGGAACTCAAGAATAAATTCAATGAGAAATGTTTCATACAATACGAAAAGAAGAGTAAAGGAAACATGGAAGAAAAATGAAGTTGCAATAATAGAATATTAGAGAACAAAGTTCAACAAACCAGGACATTCACAGATGTGGATAGAAAAGATTGAACAAGTGAACATGAGTGAAGTCAATTGTTGCAAAAATAATTACATTCATGTAACAAACAAAGTATAAACTTTCTCAGATGACTTTATAGCAATGCACAGTAGAAAAGTATCATGGATAGAGATGGATACATCTGGCTAGAGATCGATGAGAATCAATGGACAGATCCAAGGGTTGTTTGAAAAATATGAGCTACAATTGTGTAGTGTTCCAGTAGGACAACAATATCCACAGTAACAACATTATGATATACATGACATCCTGTAGAGATAACAAGAGGAGATACCTTGTCAGGAATAGCTACCATTTTTAGAAACAAAGGGGGAGAACATTCAGAGGCAGAGAGAGAAGACTAACAGGGGGAGTTATTCATTTATGGCACCCAAAACATGATTGTAGGGGGAGTTACCAGAGTTCAGATATTTATTAGTAGCATATAGACAGACATATCATAGGAGGAGAAATCCTTTGCCAATGATGTCAAAGGGGGAGAGTAAATTCAGAGGAGAGAATCATAATCACAGGGGGAGATTGTATATGAATCTAGTGTGTTTCCATCAATGACAAAGGGGGATAGTGTTGGACATGGTGTCATTAATTTCAAATAGTATAACCGTATGCAGAGTTCATGAAAAATAAATATATGCAGTATAACAATTAGCAGAAAATGTCAGAAAGTATGCAAAGAATGAAGCTCATAAGAAAGTACATTAATCAAATCTTATAAGGAAGAGCACATTGTAGAAATGTTGTAGGGATCATGGAAAGGCTGAGAAGTTGATCGATGCATAGGAAAAGGTGAGAAGCCTCAACAGTTGTCCGATCAAGAAATTGACGATGTTGATCGTCTCATGTAGCGGGATTTATCCCACATTGGAAGTGCAAAAAATCTTATGTAGGTTTATATACACAACACTCTCCATTGCTTATCAATGCGTAGTGCAAGGGTATGGTGGGGACTCTAGGTGCTTGTAATCCTCGAGAATCTCACCATCTTGGAGCTTGGGATGACCTATTAGGACTCCTACCTTTTGGTCAAAGACACAATAACTGTCGTATTGATGATGAAGGATCTCGGTCATTCATTGGAAATATATTTTTTATTTATACACATTGCACGTTGGTTATATGAATGACCGTAGGATTAAGGGCCATTGGAGGATTCGTCAAGGATCAGATCAAGTTGTGACCATTGGATACACAAGCTCCATATCAACAACATGGATTGATTGCAGAGAGCGAAGGGAGAATTAAACTATACGTTATTTCCAATCCCGCAATTATTCTAGATCATCAGATCTCATCGATTCAAAGATCAACGACTGTGGTTGAATCACCAAAAATCGCACAAATTTAATTACAGAGTTTGGGTGATGAATTAAACCACTTGCAAGTTATGGTTCCAGAATCCACATCGACCGTTGGATCAAGTTAAGTGGAAGGATAGGATAACTAAAGACGAAGACTGTCCGATACGAAGTCCCGAAGTAAATGAGGATCATCCGATCTATTCAGAGCATGACAAGGTAGCAGTGGTCAACTATGACGATGACCACTTCAGCAGAAAATGTCTGAGATCCCGAATACCTAAAGGCCGAAGTCCCAAAGAGGACATGAGTCATCCGATCTGAGAAATATTTCGGGAGTGATATTGATTGTCTGATCTATAAAGTGGAAGGATAGGATAAGAAATGACAAAGGACGAAACCTGAAGTCCCAAAGTAAATGAGGACCATCGGATATGAACAATACATGATGGTCGTTGGATAAGAATAGTGGTCAACTTCGACACTGGCCACTTCAAAGAAAAAAGGATTCAGAACATATGAGTTCACCAGAAGGCCGAATTTTTGAAGTCACTCTCAGTCGTCGATCTAAGATACATTTCGGGAGTTAGGACAACTGTTATATCCAGGAGAATAATATGTGCCACATCGAGATATCTACGTCAGTAGACCACGTCAACAAGGACACGTGGCACAGTCAGATAATGACAAGTGTCAATATGAAATTGGCATTTTAGGTACGTGTAAATCGTGAATCTGAGTGACACGTGGTAGCCACTCGGCCCGTGCCATGTCAACAAGTGGTGTCAGTAATTTAGGTCATGTCAGGAGCTTTTACTTTGAGAGTTTCACCACCAGCAAATGACCTAAGTCCCAAAGTCCCGAAGTGGACATGATTCATCCGATCAGAAGAAGGCCCTAGGAGCATTCTCAATCGTTGAATATTATGGATACACGTATTTTATTTGGGAGATTTTTAAAGAGGCTAGAAATCGCGAAGGACGATGTCCCAAAGTACCAACAGTCATCCATCTCATCAGGAGATTAAAATGTGACCATTGATTTTGATAAATGATCAAGCACTTTCTTGGCCTAGCCCCTGGTCACCGCCTGTGGTCATATATAATAAGAGAAATAAAGGTAAAAGATAATACATCGCTTAAGTTGATAAGCCCTTAGTTTTTCATTGTTGGTCTTATGAAAATGGTTTGAAGGAAGCGCCTCTGCAGAACTCAGTTTCTGCAATATTTGTAGAGTTATGGAACTAAGTTAATTGAAATTGATCCATACCTTTGATCAATTAGTGAAAATCATTTTGATTAAATTGAAAGGGCTTCTCGATAATATTTGGATAAAGAAAAACAAATGATATTATGGTTAAATGAAGGGGTGCGATGGTCTAAACAAAGGGACACAATGTTTCATAGCTCACATTAGTTGGAAGAATATATAAATGAGAAAGAGTCGTGAGAAGAAAGTGGCTCTGCAGTCCAGTGAAGAAAATCAGAACAGAAGTAGAGTCCCAGATGAAGAACTGTTAGTTCTAAGGTTCCTGTTAATGTCTTATTGAAGATCAAGAACAGAAGGAGACAAAGCAGTTATGAAATCCAGTGTATGATACAAAAGTTTTCCAGATTCAGAAATTAAGGGTGGGTGGGTGGTGCAAGGGTAGGTTGGAGCCTGTAGGGGAGTAGGTGCTTCCTTATCAGTTGTAGCTAACTAAACAAGGGGTTGTAACCTCCTACCAGTTGGTTCTAGTGAACAAGGAGAGTAGGTGCTTCTTTGTCAGTTGTAGCTGACTAAATAGGGGGTCGAAGCCTCCTACCAGTTGGTGATGGTGAGCAAGGGTGTGGGTGCATCATGATCAGTTGGTGTTGATCTAAAAGGAATAACATCTTCCTTCTATGTAACTTGTAAAAACAAAATTTTACAGTTAAAAGAAAAGTGTTTGTGGTTTTCCCAATTGGGTTCCATGATAAATATTGTGTTAAAATATTGATTGCATTAATAGAAGAAAAATTGATAAAATTATCCTGTTAATGATTCACCCGCCCCCTCCCCACATAGTGAAAAGTTTTGGTCCTTCAACTTTGATATATGGAATGATATTTTTAGGACCAAGTTTATTCATACATATTGATTCTCGATTACGAGAAGCGTTTCCAGAGAATAAATCTTCTCCTTTTGGTGGTAGATCTATTATTATTGTGGGTGTCCTTGATCAAATGCCTCTTTTAAGAGATAAGCCTTTGTATGCAGGTAATACAATGAGGAATTTTTTATGGAAAAAATTCAACATTGTTGTCACCTTAGATACAATATTCCAGCAGCAAGGAAATGATCTGAAACAATATTATTTTCGTAGAATCTTAATGAACATAAGAAATGCAGAACTCCTTTTTGATGATTGATATTTCTTATGTCACAGGTTGATATGACTTTATTTCTTGAGGAAAGTAGTTTATTTAATTCAACACTTCACTTGTTCCCAACAAATAATTTGGTCAACTTGCATAATAGGAGGATGTTGAAATAATTAAATTCTCCAATTGCAGGATGTGTTGTTGAGCATACACGACAAAAATAAATTGTTGGTGTTGATGATGATCAATTATAATGTGAAGTTCTCTTATGCCCTAGACAACGTGTCATGTTGACATGTAACTTGTTGGTTGAAGTTGGCTTAGTGAATGGTTCTCTTGGTTACATTCAAAATATATTATATATGTCTGGCTCAAATCCTCCTCAACTTCAAATGTACACAATTGTTATTTTTGATATGTACATTGGTGTTCCATTTGACCCAATAAATCCAACCATTGTACCAATCAAACCAGTTATAAGAGGAAATAGTAAAAGAATTCCTCTGAAGATGGCATGGGCCCTTACTATTCACAAATTACAGGGATTGACTTTAGAACGTGCAACAAATTATATTGGAAACAAAGAGCAACAAGGGTTGACCTTCACATCCATATCAAGAGTCAAATCAATAGATGGTTTACTGATCTGGATTATTTTCGGCATGAAATGAGAGCGGAGATATAATAAAGAAATACATAGAGATATCGTAGATATTCAATAATATAACAGAAATGTATCAGATATGCAACCATAAACACAGATATACAGTAATACACGATTTCTATTAATGAAAGAAATGTACAGAGACTGTAAAATACCGAGTGAAAGACTCGCTAGAATGGTGGCAACTTATCTCTGAGAAGAGATGTGATGGCTACTCGCATTCGCAAGAAGATGGTTACAATGAGGCTCTGAAGGCCCTTTTACAATAAAAAGGAATGCCAAAAGTCCTAGACATCAAAAAACTATCCCTAGGAGATGAAGCGCCAAAATTCATGTGGGCCTTGTTTGGGTAAGTTAGTACATCAACTTCCCGGGGTCGTAACTTTTGCATACGATCTCCGTTTTAGGCGTATAATAGATCGTTGGAAAGGTATCATCGAGGAGATTTATTTTGGGGGCTCATTATGCCTTTAACTATCATTGAGAACCTCAATCTTGAAAAACCTTCATTTAGGCCCTCAAAATGGCCCCGGAAGTTAAAACCTGCTAAAAATAGTAAATTGTCAAAATTGCCAGAAAGCTGTTTTGAGCCAGTTGGAAAAGGTGGGTGGCCACTGATATCCACCTGTATCAATCCTCCATCCTTAGGAAGAAATGGTATCCATTGCGTTGAGTTCCTAGGGGAGAAGGAAAAGCGTTTGTTGAATCTGCATCTTGGTGAGCTGCTTGTCTTGCTAGAGACGTCGCACTGCTCAGTTTGTGGAAGTCAATCATGAACCTATTGAGGTTGAGGGTGTTCAACAAGTCGGGCTACATGAGAGGATGTTGTGAAGAAGGAATCTTTGCATTTTCCTGCAACCTTGTCGACCTACTTCTGTAGGATAGAAGGTGCTTGGGGTGAGGTTGTAGTGGTTGCAGTGTCCTTCTGTTCTCCTTTTGAACAGATTGTGAAGAAGGTAAATTTTGCAGTATGAGATACTACTTTGCGACACTTTTTAGGTGGAACAATAGTGGGAACTATCTCTGGTATTCTGTAGAGATGACCCCCCAAAGTGACAATAACACTACAAGGTCGAGACTCATAAATAGTATGGCGCTTCCACATATATGGCTGGCCCAAGAGAACATCACATACATCCAGTGGGGAAACATCACATAATACCTCATCCTTGAAGGGTTGGATGCCATATGACAATTGACACTGCTGGATGACACGAATATCTCGTCATTAGCAAAGCCACCCAATGTTGTATGGTTGTGGGTGTGGTGTTGTCAACAATCCCAACTGTTTGACAACCTCTGCTGAGATGAGGTTCTTTTGGCTTCCGCTATCAACAATAAAATGCAGCGGGGTCCAATTCACCCACATCTGTGAATGAAAATGGTGTTCCCCCTCTTCAGGATCTGTTGGTTCTTCTGGTTGAATTGTTGTAGTTGCGACAATAGCAGTGGGGTCTGCGTCAATGATCTGTCCTTTACGGGTATTTTCATAATCAGATTTTGAATCAGGGTTCGACTCCTTGTCTTTGATCTCGGACACCAATGACTGTTTTGAGCAACATTCATTGGTGTTGTGCCAGGGGATTTTGTGGAAATCGCACCATTTTTCGGTGTCCTTCTTTGTCTTACCGTGACCCTTCTTTTCCTGTGTCTTGGATTGGTTTTCGGGAGACTCTTTGTTAGGGTTGTCTTTGTCATACTTTGATTGTTGCAAATTTGTAGACCCGAACTCCCGTTTGTTCTGGTGCTTAAATTTCTGCTTGATTTTAACAGCATATCGATAGGCAGCACCGAGTGATGAGATGTCCATAAAATCCATTTCAGTTTGGATGTATCTGTGTAGATCCCCACGGTATTTTAGAACCAAATGTCGCTCGGAGTCTTTGATACCCGGCTTGGTGCACAAGGTATGGAAGGTATTGGTGAACTCTGGAACTAATTGGCCCCTCTCTTGCCATAGTGTGGTCCATCTCATGTACTGGTCCTCATAGTTGCCAACAGGGTAATACTGTTCCTTTACCGCATCCACAAAAAAATCCCAAGTGGGATCAGCCCCATATATTCCAGACTCCTCCGTGGAAATTTGCTCCCAGTAAGTTTCCCACCAATGTTTGACATGAGGGAGAGCTTTAAGGAGTGCGAAGGTGATCTTTTCTTTGTCGAAAAAATTGTGAACAAAGAAATAACCTTCTAGCAGAGTTAACCATTTTTCTAAGGCTTCTGCATCTATCTGTCCTTCAAATACAGGAATATCAAAATTAACTTGTACCTTGAAAGGCGAGGTGCCTCCAAAGTGGCCGCTTGATGAATATGCACCTGTTTCTATCGACAAGTGTTAAAGGATGTGGGAAAAATTCTCCATCATTTCGTCCCTCTGTCGCGTGAGAGCTTGCTCAAGCAACAGACTGATAGGATTGTCTGCTCCGTCGTTTTTCTTTTCTTCCACCGTTGAGGGTTTCTTGTGTGTGCGAGAGAAATTTTCCTCAAGAGATACAAGCTCGATACCCAAATTGCTATACTCGGACCTCGTCGAGGACATGCACTGAAAAAATGATCAAGAACAACCTGCTTTGATACCACTGATCTGGATTATTTTCGGCACGAAATGAGAGAGGAGATATAATAAAGAAATGCACAGAGACATCACATATATTCAATAATATAAATAAATTTATCAGATATGCAACCATAAACATAGATATATAGTAATACACGATTTCTATTAATGAAAGAAATGTACATAGATTGTAAAATACAGAGTGAAAGACTCACTAGAATGGTGGTAGCTTATCTTTGAGAAGAGATGTGACGACTACTCGCATTCGCAAGAAGATGGTTACAATGAGGATCTGAAGGCCCTTTTACAATAAAAAGGAATGCCAAAAGTCCTAGACATCCAAAAACCTAACCCTAGGAGATGAAGCACCAAAAGTCATGTTGGCCCCGTTTGGGTAAGTTAGTACATCAACTTCCCGGGGTCGTAACTTTTGCATACGATCTCCGTTTTAGGCGTATGATAGCTAGTTGGAAAGGTATCATCAATGAGATTAATTTTGGGGGCTCAATATGCCTTCAACTATCATTGAGAACCTTGATCTTGAAAAACCTTCATTTAGGCCCTCAAAATGTCCCCGAAAGTTAAAACCTGCTAAAAATAGTAAATTGTCAAAATTGCCAGAAAGTTGTTTTGAGCCAGTTGGAAAAGGTAGGTGGCCACCGATATCCACTTGTATAAATCCTCCCTCCTAAGGAAGCAATGGTGTCCATTGCGTTGAGTTCCTGGGGGAGAAGGAAAAGCATTTATTGAATCTGCATCTTGGTGAGCTGCTTGTCTTGTTGGAGACGTCGCACTGCTCAGTTTGTGGAAGTCTATCATGAACCTGTTGAGGTTGAGGCTGTTCAACAAGTCGGGCTACATGAGAGGATGTTGTACAGAAGGAATCTTTGCATTTTGCTGCAACCTTGTCGACCTGCTTCTGTAGGATAGAAGGTGCTTGGGGCGAGGTTGTAGTGGTTGCAGTGCCCTTCTGTTCTCCTTTTGAACAGAATGTGAAGAAGGTAAATTTTACAGTATGAGATACTACTTTGCGAAACTTTTTAGGTGGAACAGTAGTGGGAACTACCTCTGGTATTCTGTAGAGATGACCCCCCAAAGTGACAATAACACTACGAGGTCGAGACTCATAAATAGCATGGCGCTTCCACATATATGGCTGGCCCAAGAGAACATCACAAACATCCAGTGAGGAAACATCACATAGTACCTCATCCTTGAAGGGTTGAATGCCATATGACAATCGAAACTGCTGGCTAACATGAAGATCTCGTCCTTGGCGAAGCCACCCAATGTTGTATGGCTGTGGGTGTGGTGTTGTCGACAATCCCAACTGTTTGACAAACTCTGCTGAGATGAGGTTCTTTTGGCTTCCACTATCAACAATAAAATGCAGCGGGGTCCCCTTCACCCACATCTGTGAATGAAAAAGGCGCTCCCCCTCTTCAGGATCTGTTGGTTCTTCTGGTTGAATTGCTGCGGTCGCGACAATAGCAGTGGGGTCTGCGTTAATGATCTGTCCTTTACGGGTATTTTCAGAATTAGATTCTGAATCAGGGTTCGGCTCCTTGTCTTTGATCTCGGCCAACAATGACTGTTTTGAGCAACATTCATTGGTGTTGTGCCAAGGGCTTTTGTGGAAATCACACCATTTTTTAGTGTCCTTCTTTGTCTTCCCATGACCCTTCTTTTCCTGTGTTTTGGATTGGTTTTTGGTAGACTGTTTGTTAGGGTTGTCTTTGTCATACTTTGGTTGTTGCGGGTTTGCAGACCCGAACTCCCGTTTGTTCTGGTGCTTAAATTTCTGCTCAATTTTAACAACATATCGATAGGTAGCACCGAGTGATGAGATGTCTAGAAAATCCATTTCAGTTTGGATGTATCTGTGTAGAGCCCCACGGTATTTCAGAACCAAATGTCGCTCGGAGTCTTTGATACCCAACTTGGTGCGCAAGGTATGGAAGGTATTGGTGAACTATGGAACTTCTTGGCCCCTCTCTTGCCACAGTGTGGTCCATCTCATGTACTAGTCCTCATAGTTGTCAACAGGGTAATACTGTTCCTTTACCGCATCCACAAAAAAATCCCAAGTGGGATCAACCCCATATATTCCAAACTCCTCTGTGGAACTTTTCTCCCAGTAAGTTTCCCACCAATGTTTGACATGAGGGAGAGCTTTAAGGAGTGCGAAGGTGATATTTTCTTTGTCGGAAAAATTGTGAATAGAGAAATAACCTTCTAGCAGAGTTAACCATTTTTCTAGGGCTTCTACATCTATCTGTCCTTCAAATATAGGAATATCAAAATTAACTTGTACCTTGAAAGGAGAGGTGCCTCCAAAGTGGTTGCTTGATGAATATGCACCTGTTGCTATCGACAGGCGATGAAGGATGTGGGAAAAATTCTCCATCATTTCGTCCCTCTGTCGCGTGAGAGCTTACTCAAGCAACAGACTGATAGGATCATCTGCTTCGTTGTTTTTCTTTTCTTCCACCATTGAGGGTTTCTTGGGTGTGCGAGAGCGATTGTCCTCAAGAGAGACAATATCGAGACCCAAATTGCTATACTCGAACCTCGTTGGGGACATGCACTGAAAAAACGATCAAGAACAACCTGCTCTGATACCACTGATTTGGATTATTTTCGGCACGAAATGAGAGCGGAGATATAATGAAGAAATGCACATAGATATCGCAGATATTCAATAATATAACAAAAATGTATCAGATATGCAACCATAAACACAGATATATAGTAATACACGATTTCTATTAATGAAAGAAATGTACAGAGACTGTAAAATACAGAGTGAAAGACTCGATAGAATGGTGGCAACTTATCTATGAGAAGAGATGTGACGGCTACTCGCATTCGAAAAAAGATGGTTACAATGAGGCTCTGAAGGCCCTTTTACAATAAGCAGGAATGCCAAAATACCTAGACATCCAAAAACCTAATCCTAGGAGATGAAGCACCAAATGTCACGTGGGCCTCGTTTGGGTAAGTTAGTACATCAACTTCCCGGGGTCGTAACTTTTGCTATCATTGAGAACCTTGATCTTGAAAAACCTTCATTTAGGCCCTCAAAATGGCCCCGGAAGTTAAAACTTGCTAAAAATAGTAAATTGTCAAAATTGCCAGAAAGTTGTTTTGAGCCAGTTGGAAAAGGTGGGTGGCCACCGATATCCACCTGGATCATTTACACATATTTTCATCTTTCTCTTTTGAGTGTTATGAAAAGATGAAAAACAATGCATATGTTACAATTAGAATAAAAGAAAAGGAACGATTAAAGTCCATATCATTTTAACATCCAATTTAAATATTTTCACTCTGCATAGAATGCCTATGTTAAGTTCATTTTTTTCCTGAAATAATCCTTTGTTAATGTTTGTAACTACTAACAACATGTAAACGTTCATCAAATACATATTACTATTAGAAGAAAAAAAAATCATGATTTTTCAAGTGAGTCTATTTATGTATTTCAATGGGTCTGTTTATTGTACATTTCTTTACTACTAACCACTATTCCCACCATTTAAAAAATTCAAAGAAGGATTTTTTTTTGTAATGCATTTAGTTTTGGTTGTTACATTGTCTATTTATTTGGGATGAACAAAAAATGTTTTTTGAGTTGATGGATTGTATTTGTCTTTGGGATCAAGGGAAATAATTTTTTCCTTTTGTTTTTCATTTTGGACAAAAAATATTTTTCAAGAATTATTTTCATTCTCCATATGTTCATTACGAATGAAGAATTTCTTTCTCTCATACAAAATATTATACATTTCTACCTTTTTTTTTCACAATTTTAAACATTTCCTTTAAATAAAGACTTATTTTTTAGTCATTTAATTTTTCTTACAACATTTTTTAAATATACCTTTCTACTTTTGTTTGCACAATTTTACACATTTCCTTTAAATAAAGACTTCTTTTTTAGTCATTCAATTTTTCTTACAACATTTTTTAAAGGGGATCAATATAATTGGTGTACTCATCATTTCTGAGAATGAATGTTTTGTCATGTTTTTCTTTTTTCTCATCCATACTATTTTTTTTTAGTTTTTTTTTAACATACAGTTATGGATAATGAAAGTGTGTCAAAGTTTATTTCAGCAATACATGATATCACATCTCAACAACAATTTCTTACTAGCATTCAAGATATGATTAGTAGGATAAGTGGAACTCCAACACACATTTTCAATGAGATGTTGCATTGTTTAGCTAAGTTGAGGGAAATGGTTCGTGAGTTTTATCATGTTTCTAATAGGGAAGTTGGCAAAAAGCTATGAAGAGAATGGCTCCAAAGGAAAAGGGGTCATCAATTTAATGTAGATGTTAATTGGTGTTGTATTTGTCATAAGTTTGGTTGTACTTTGGAATAGGTTACATTATGTTTACCATTTAAGGGATTTTTAAAATTGTTGGTTTTTGGATACAATATTTTATGTACTTAAAACCATAACATTTTTTAATTAAAATTCATTTTTATTTTAAAGATATCGACCGTAGATTTTATCAGATTTTTCATAACTCTATCTATTCAATAATTATTGTCCATATGTTGCAATGTCACATATTTATTCAAGTTTCTACACCAAACATAACATGTATTAGTCTTGAAATGATGATATGTGTCATTCAATGCAACTTAATCACTTTATTACTTTTCAATTGTCATAATATTATTGATATGAAATTCCTTTTCTTTTATACATGTCAGCAATAGATTATTTCCCCATACTACTATGTTTTTTCTCTCCATATGTTGCAATGTCTTATGTTATTCATATGTCTACACCAAACATAACCTTTATTTATCTTCAGATGTTGATATGGGTCTTTCCATTCAAGTTATTTATCTTCTTACATTAAAATTGTCTCAATATGAAATAATATAAAAGTTGACCTCTAAATTAATGAATGTTAAACATAATCTCATGGATTTTTAATGTTTTATTTTACGTGAACCTCTCAGAGATTTAAAATATTGATGTCAACCTCATAAAATTATTACTGTCCATATTTGGCCATCTCACATACTATTTAAAGTATACTGCAAAGCTGACTTCAAACATACCATTTTTTCTCTTTAAATCTCTCAAATAATAGTCAGTTAATGACAATCAATTTTTTTATTTTAAATTACCACTATATCACATGGTTTTATATTTAACCTCTTGGAATATAACCATTCAAATATCTCTTTCAGCAATAACATTAGCATTCAATTCTACAATAAGAACTTGTTTTGATATGTTATAATGAGATTTTTTCTTTAAGTCATCCTCCTCTTTTTTTCCTCTGAAATTGTGACAATCTTCTATAACATTTCTCTTTACCCAAACATATACTTCTTCATTATGCAATATAACCCTCAAGGAAAGACATAAATTTATATAACCCTTAAGGAAAAAACACATATTATACAACCATTGATGTAATGTGCAATGTCACTAAACCTGACATTTCCTTCCATGTACATTGCACTAAGTCGTTCATGCAAAAACCTTGTTATGTTACAAAACTCTTTCCTTTTTCATATTGCGACGAACTTCATAACATCACAATATTACACACATACACCTGACATTGCTATGTGACAAAACATAGCACCATGGTGTCATATACATGCATATCCTCACATCACAATGTGATGTTCATGATGAAACCTTGTAATGTTACAAAACTCTTTCCTTTGTCACATTGTGATGAAATTTGCAACGTTGCAATACTACATACATAGACCTCAATTCTCCATGTGTCATATACATGCATGTCCTCACGTCACATTGTCACAAATATTTCAAAACATCAGAATGTGACAAACATAACCCATTGTCGGAACATGATGTTCAGAAATCTAATGTCGCAATGTGACAAACATTGCCCAACATTGTAATGACACAGACATTTTCCAACATCACAATGTGATGAACATAACCCATTGTGGAGGTGTGACAAACCTATTGACGCACCATAATGTGAGCAATAAAAACCCTTTGTCCCAATGTCTTCACCATAATACTTTATTAATCTATTAATAATGTATTAGTTTATTATTATATTAATATTTTAAAAATGTATTATTTACTAATATATTTATTAATTAATATATTGTATTAATACATTGCATTATACAATAATGTATACATACTTTATTTATACATTACATTAATGTTTAAATTATTTAATATATTCATGATTTAATACATTAATTAATATACTATTTAAGTATTATTTAATTAGTACATTAATGTATTAATACATTAAGATTTTAGCATCTCAATGTACTAAAACATTATTAATATATTAATATTTTATTAATATATAAATAATGTTTGATTGTATTATTACTTAATGCAATTATCTAAAAATTATTAATGTATTAATACTATATTAATATATGAATAATGTTTGATTACATTAATACTCTAATGTATATCTAAAAAAATATTATTAATGTTTATTTTATTTTATTGATGTAATATTAATACTTTATTACTTTAAAGTTATTTTATTTTATTTTAGTGATGTAATACTAATATTTTATTACTTTAAAGTATTATTGTATTTTTATATAATTTAATACTTTATTAATGTATAAATACTTTATTAATGTATTAATTATTAATACTTTAATATTTTAATAATTTATTATTTTTTTAAATCTATTCATTATTTAATACTTTAATACATTAATGATTTTATTATTTTATACATTATTAATGTATTATTTAAATTATACATTAATAATTTATACATCAATATATTAATACATTAATATTTTTGTAATCAATGTATCTATACAATATTAATGTATTATTTTGTTAATTTACAATATTGTTTTATTGTATTCATATTTTAATAAATAATACATTAATAATTTATACATCAATATATTAATACATTAATATTTTTGTAATCAATGTATCTATACAATATTAATGTATTATTTTGTTAATTTACAATATTGTTTTATTGTATTCATATTTTAATGTAATAATTATGTAATACTTTAATGTACTTATCCTATAATATATTATAAATGAATTTTTACTATATTCATATACTCCTAATACTTTATTATTTTAATATAATATTGTATTTTTGGAGATTTTAATACTTATTAATGTATGGATGCTTTATTAATATATTAATTAATAATACTTCATCATTTTATTATTTTTATTCATAGTTTATAAATATAATAATTAATTAATTATAATTAATTAACTATTTATTTAATGATTAATGTAATAATATATTATTATTAATTAAATGATCCATTAAATTCATATATTACATTATTTTAGTACTTTAATTTTTAGATTATATTAATATTTTAATTAAATTTAAAAAATTTAATACTTTTACACATTAATGAATTTATTATTTTATACATTAATTTATATATCATTAATGTATTATTTAATTGATACATTAATACTTTAGTACATTAATATATTATTTCTCAAATATACGTAAATATTGATAGGTATAACAGACCATTATTGATGTGTATTGTATTAATATGAACATATATAGTTACAAGAAGCTACGGTGTTACAAAATCCTGTAACCGTAATAAACTAATTAACTAGTTACGTAAGGATGTAATTATTTTCTTAACACTCTCCCTTAATTACATCCGCTAAAAGTATAAACTATCACCAACTACAAATGCTTCCATTGCATTAGACTCCCAATTAAACATAACTTGACACTCCCCCTTAAACATAACTTGGTCCCACATTCTGAGATTAATATCTCACATTCCCCCCTGTTAATCGAAGATTCAAATTCTTCGATTCAATCATCAAGCTAGAATACGAGTACATATAACACCCTCATACCTACCCAAGTGGTTAATTCCACAACTTGATGCCACATCCCTCTCATGGTTATTGCCTTAAGTTATTCGAAACCAGGGACACGCTACATGATCAATTACTAATCTATGTAAGCTTGACTCAACAGGACTTACAAAACATAGGGAATAGAGCTTGCCTATAGCGAAGCTTACAACTTGGACCAAAAATCTCTAGGGTGTCGGGTACAGCTGAACATACACTCCCTCATTACAATATTATATATCATGGTAGTCATCTTGCTCCATTTTTGGATTCTTATATTTGTTGATGATTAAAAAACCAAAATTTAACCAACTAAAAAACCAAAATTTAACCAAAACTTATGTTGCATTCAATCTCTACGCCTGTATCTACGTATTCTTCGCTCCACTTTTCATTTCTGTCTCTATGTCTATCTGCATATCTTCCTTCTTCGTGGGTTCTCGACTTCTCCTTCAAGGGTGAGTGCAATATAATCATGGTCTCTCATGACACGCTAGTGGCAATGCAAACCTGGAAAAACACCAATATGTTAAATTGGAGGGATTATTCAAGGTACTTTAATTCATAGACATTTTGAATAACTAGGTCAAATTTTATTTTTTCTAACAGTGGTATCTTATTTTTCCAAGAAAATATAAGGTATATGTTTTTGTTCGTGCAGGTGTTGTGTATCTTAATGATGGAATTTTGTTCCAAAAACTTATATACTTGTAGAGAAACCTTTTTTCTTGTGCCTTTTATTTTTTGGAATTTTTTAATATTAATTTTATATTTTTTAAACATTATCAAAGTCAACATATGCCTGAAATTACAACGGATTTTGTTTGTGCGGGCTAAGAGGGTCTTAACATAATCAAAACATTTTTTTTTAAATCGTAGGTATCGGTCTCCTCTAGTGACACATATAGCTCATTTGAGAAATCCTTAAGCTAAGAAAAATTTATAGTAGAAATAAGAGAGGTATGTATTCTAGGATTTTGATATAGGTGAAGACAAAAATAGATTAAAAATAGTAAACAATATTTGTTTAAAAAAAAATACATATTTGAAATATGCATAATTGAATCGATCTATGTCTATAGTTTCGTCAACAATTGAATTGTTTATCCTATAGAAAAACAATGTCAAAGACATAGATATAGAGGGGTATTCACAAAAATGGAGGTTTTTATCAATTTGCTGACCAAACCACTAGGTTTGTCATCCCAAACCTAAATCTGAGACAACCAAGTCAACATACACCTTGTCAATCCCACCCAAAAAAATCAAATTCAACAGAGCATGCACGCATTCTAGGAGCGTGCACACATTCTGGGAATGTGCACGTGCTCCTAGAAATAATTTCTTTCTCTATCTTTTTCCTCCCTCTCCTACATCTACCATGCCCTCACTATCTCACTATCACTCTCCCTCTCTATCCCCCCTGTCTGTCTCCCTCTCTCTCCCTCACACTCCTATACATGGTAATGCCTAGACATGGCAAGACTTAGACATCAAAATGAATGGAAATACCTAGATCTAGAACTTACTTTGACATGCCTTTGAATATCACAATTTCTCTCTCTATCCCCCATGGATGATTTTAGGGGCTAAATTTCACTCATGGGCTAATTTTCCATGGTTTTTCCAAAAACGATATTCTCTATTTTAAAAATTATTCACCCAAATTCTATTGGATAAAATTATCTTACCTTAAAAATCGCCAAAATTAAAAAAAACTATATAAAATCCTTAGAAATTTGAATATTTTTACAAAAATATTGCCAAACATTTATAGTTGGCATATGAAGGAGTAGTAATATTCACCAAGGTTTCTACATTTTAAAATAAATTTCCATCCTTAAAATCATCCCTGCTATCCCCCCCCCCCACTCTCTCTCTCTCTGCCTCTTTGTTCCTCACTCCCATCTCTCTTCCACCTCTCTTCCACCCTTTATTTATCTCCTCATTGTTATCTCAATCTCACTCTCTCTACCCCTCTTTCTATCTATATTCCCCCTTTTTGTCTCCCTTTGTATACCCCCCTTCCTCTCATTCTCTATCTACCCCCCTTTTATGTCTCCCTCTATGCTTCCCTTCCTCTCACTATCCCTCTCTCTACCCTCCCTTTCTTTCTCCCTCTCCTCCCTCTCCCTCTCTATCTCTACCCATCCTCTTTGTCTTGATCTATCCCCCCTCCTCCCTCTCTGTCTCTACCCGTCTTCTTTTTCTTTCTCTCTCCCCCTCTCACACTCTCATGCACTCTCTCTCTCTCCCCCCCGTCCCACTATCTTCCCTCTATCTCTCCTACATTTACCCCTCTCTCCTACATTTACCTCTCTCTCTACCCCCTCTATATTTTCCTCTCTCTCCCTCTCACACTGTCACATAGTCTCTCTACTTCCCTTCTATGCCTTTCTCTCTCTCCCTACCACACACACTTTCTACCCCCCTATATGTCTTCCTCTCTCTCCCTCCCACAATCTCACACACACACTAAATATCCCCCCTCTATGTCTTCCTCTCTCTCCACCCCACACTTCAACACACTCACTCTCTACCTCCCTCTTGTTGGGTATGTGTTATATTCTTTGCACTAGTAACTATAGTGTTTGCGACATTGTGACAAGCACATAAGGGGGTTTGAGGGGCCAGGGGAAGCACCCCCAAGATTTTTTTTTTCCTTGGGAAATGTGTCTCCATTTTTTCCTCATTTTCGTGTCATCTCAATTTTCATGTCCATTGTTGGGCAGTTTTTCGGCACATAGTTTTTTGCTGATGGTTTTCTATTTCCAGTTAAGGAATTAGGGTTGTTGACTAATCCAAGTTATTTGGTTAGGGTTTTGTATGTCACTGGCTCCTATATGTATATTGTATTGTAAAAAATGTATGATGTGAATGAATATAGAATATGATGGTTTTCCCGGTTTGGGTTTCCAGGGGAAAAATCTTTGTGTAATGTGTGTATTTTCCATTGTATCTTTTTTGTTCTTTTACTAAAAATATGTTTGCATTAAATAATTGTACAAGGTTAAAATATACATTTGGTATCAGAGAAATTATTGGCTTCAGGGGAACGCCTTTGTGGTCAAGGTTTTGGCTCAGGACTCTGATAAGCCTTGTTGCAGCGGGACATTTGCGGTATTGATTCTTCAAGTGAAGATAAATGGTGAGTAGTTCAAAAATGGAGATCGAGAAGTTTAATGGGAAAAGTTTTGAGCTGTGGAAGCTCAATATGGAAGATTTGTTGGTGGAGAGAGATCAATGGATCGTGGTGGATCTAGGTACTTCACCTACAGGAACTTCAACAGATGACTGGAAAAAGTTGGATTGGAATGCGAAGAGCACAATCCAACCGTGTCTCTCAGATTCAATATTACTGAATGTGTTAGAGGAAGTTACAACCAAGGATTTATGGGATAAGTTGGGGAAGTTGTATCAGTCTAAGTCCCTAGTAAATAAACTATTCCCAAGAAACAAGCTATATAACTTAAGGATGAGAGATGGAGATTTGGTGGCAGAGTATTTGAATGCCTTCAATATTGTGGTAAGTCAATTAACATCTGTTGAGATTAAAATTTCAGATGAAGATAAGTGTATCAATTTACTGGCTTCTTTACCAAACTCGTGGGATAGTTTGGTTGTAGCCATAGGTAGTAATACCACTGACTTGAAGTTTGATGAAGTCGTCTCATCCTTGTTTTCAGAGGAGATGAGACAGAAGAGCATGGAAGGACAGAGCACATATGCATTATTTGTAAGAGGATGCTCCTAGGAAATAAATAGATATAAGTCCTCAAGTGGGATATCTAAGTCTAAGGGTAGATCTAAATCTCCTGGAAATCTTGTAAAGGTATGATGGAGATGTGAAAAAGAAGGGCACTACAAGAAGCAGTGTAGATCCAAAGTTGAGAAAAAGAAGGGATCTGAAGAAGCTCCTTCTACAAAAGAAAAGAACTCCAAGGAAGGAGGGGATGTGTACTTGGCTTCTTCAAGGAAACATGCATATCATAAGGAATTGTTGGTTGACTCAGGTGCATCCTTTCATGTGACTCCCCACAGGGAGTGGTTCTGTGAATATGAATGGTATCATGGAGGTAATGTTTCCATAGGTTATGAATTGACAACCAAAATCATAGGACGAGGAAAAGTCAAGTTGAGGCTCATATATGCAAGGATTAGAACACTACCTGATGTTATGCACATCCCAGGATTGGCCAGAATTTTATTTATGTAAGGAAAATGGATGATGCAGGGGTAAAAAAAATATTTGAAAAGGAAACCTGCAGGATGGTTCGGGGACAATGGTGTTGTTGAAGGGAGTTTGGTTTGGAACTCTGTATAAGCTTCTAGAAATCACTATTAGTGATGGGTGTAATAGTTCCATTTTTCCTGATATTGGTTCAGAGGAAGAAAAAACTCCTATAGTCTCTAGAGAAAAGGTTATGACATGGCATCAAAGACTAGGGCATATCAAAGAGAAGGATCTTCGACTACTACATGGTAAAGGTATGGTTCAAGGTATGTCTAACTCCTCTCTGGATTTTTATTTCTATGAAGATTGTGTATATGGGAAGCATAATCAGGTAAGATTCCCTTCTAGTGAAACGAGGGCATAAGGAATTTTACAGCTAGTTCACAGTGATGTGTTTGGACCTGTGTCAGTTCCATCATTGGAAAAATCTGTGAACTATGTCTCATTTATAGATGAATTCTTGAGGAATACTTGGACATATTTTCTCAAGAATAAATATGAAGTCTTTCATAGGTTTAAAGAGTTTAAGTCTCTTGTTGAGAATCAAACAAAGAAAATAATTAAAGTGTTGAGGACAGATAATGGTGGAGAGTTCTATGGGAATGAATTTGAATAATTCTATAAGAATTTTGGTATAGAAAGGAAGAAGACTACTCCATGTACATCTCAACAAAATGGAGTTGCAGAAAGGATGAACAAGACATTGATAAAAAAAAGCAAGGTTCATGCTCAGTGGTGTCGGGTTAGGGAAATATTTATGGGCAGAGGCAGTGGGTACTACATATTACTTGGTCAATAGATCACCCTCGTCCACACTGGATGAAAAGACTCCACAAGATGTATGTGTTGGTAAGAAATCTTCTCTCACACATCCTAAGGTGTTTGGCTATGAACCATGTGTTCATGTTCCAAATGAAAACAAGAGTAAGCTAGATAAGAAGGTTGAAAAGTGTATCTTTATTGGGTATAAATATGGTCTTAAATGTTATAATATTTGGAGCCCAGAAACTAAGAAGGTTGTGTATAGCCAAGATGTGGTATTTAAAGAAATAAAATATGTTTTCAAATAGGATGTCCTAGCAAGTAAGGAAGAACCAAAAAAAATAGAGTTTGATTTAAAGGATTATGAATCAAAATCTACAAAAGAACATGGATCAGAAGAAGAATATCCTCATACTCCAGTATTGAGGAGATCGTTTCAGGAAAGAAGGAAACCAGAAAGGTATACTCCACCTGATTTTTCGTTCAAATTTTTATTTTTCTATTACTGAGGATGACCCTAGAACTGTCAGGGAGGCATTGGATTCAAAGGATGGAAAACTCAAGAAAAGGTCCATGGATGAAGAAATGGTAGCCTTGGATAAGAATGAGGCTTGGGATCTAGTGGAGTTTTCGACTGGAAGAAATCCCATTGGAAGAAAATGGGTATTTAAAAGAATCTGAATGCAAAAGGAAAAGTGGAGAATACAAAGCTCGGTTAGTAGCAAAGGGTTATTCCCAGGTTGAAGGAATTGATTTTGGTGATATTTTTTCTCTTGTTTCCAAGTTAACTTCTATTAGATTTATGTTATATGTTGTTGTTCCATTTTATTTTGAAGTAGAACAAATGGATGTGAAGACAACAATCCTACATGGGGATCTGGAAGAAGAAATCTATATGAAACAACCAAAAGGATTTGTTGTGAAGGAAAATCACGAGCCAGTATGCAAGATGAAAAAGTCCCTGTATGGTTTAAAACAATCACCAAGGATGTGGTATCAAAAATTTGATACTTATATGATGGGACTTGGCTTCACAAGAAACAAATAGGATCATTGTGTGTATTTTAAATTAATTGGTGATCATTTGATTTATTTGGTCTTTTATGTGGATGACATCTTGTTGATAGGAAACAACAAGGAGATTATCCAGGATGTGAAAACTTGGTTGTCCTCTAAATTTGACATAAAGGATCTCTGTGCTACAAATTTAATTTTGGGCATGGAAATTAAAAGAGATCGGGAAAAGAGCAAACTCTTGTTAAATCAGAGAAAATATTTCGAGACAATATTGCACAGGTTTAATATCCAGGAATGTAAACCGGTCAAGGTCCATATTCCTGTTGGTGTAAATTTATCTGTTGATCAATGTCCCAAGACATAGGAAGAGGAGGAGAACATGTCTCATGTTCCATATGCAAGTGAATTTGGCAATTTAATGTATGCAATGGTCTGTACTAGACTAGAAATTGCACATGCAGTGGGATTTTTGAGCAGGTAAATGTCAAAACTAGAGAAGGATCATTGGACAATAGTAAAAATGGTTTTTAGGTATTTGTGTGGAACTGATAGCTATGTATTGTGATACCAAGTAATACCAGGATTGGACAAAGTGTTGGACATACATGGCTTTGTGGATGCAGACTAGGTTGAGATCTGGATCATAGGAGATCTACAAGCGGGTATGTGTTTAACATGTTTGGAGGAGCATCAGTTGGATGAGAAAAATACATTGTGTACTGGCACTTCCAACTACAGAAGTTGAATACATGGTAGCCATTCATGCAAGAAAGTAAGTAGTATGTGTTAGCACCGAGAGTCACCCTCAGACTACTAGAGGATAAGCCCATTACCCATCAAAATGTAAAATATAAGTTTTTTTTTGAATAGTTGGATCAACAATATGGAGAAAGAAAGGGAGAGGGAAACAAACTGCACATCAGTAGGCTACACCAATGGGCAATGGAGTCATAAACATTCTACTCATTCAAGGCACTAAAGCTGCTCGATAGAAAACAAGATTATATGTTGATAGATGGAAGAATGAAGAAGGAAAACATAAGATACAATGTTCACTAAACAAATATCCACTCAGTTTAATAAATCAACAAATACTTGAGTAAAACAATGACTGATGGGCAAAAATACAACATATCCTCTGTTGCTTAGGGATCCATAAATCATGGGAAGCCTTTGATATTGAAATTTGCAATGCATTCAAATAAGAAGATATATAAAACAAAATAATTACAATCTAAAATAACAGCTTTCATGAGTCTCCAATAGCAGTAATGATTACAATCATAAAATTCCCGCAGGCTTACAAATGAACACACACAGGGAAACCGCTTGCTCCTACTCTCCCTAGCCTCTCCTGGCTCATGAATCCAACCACTCTCCAAGATATCCCTCCTTCATTAAATATAAAAAGCATCAAAATATCCTTAGGAGGTTGAGCCCCATCTCTTTCATTGGATTATAGGCCTTGGAGATAGGTGGTAACAATCAAAAGAGACAAAAATCCAACAAACTCCTAATTTTCAGGAAATTGTTGGAAGTCTTTAATGAATTGTTTCCAACTCATTGCAAGAGTTATTAATGGAGCTAAAACTTAGGTTCAGGTGTCCCTTGACATCTATATGATCCATGAGAAGTCATTCTAACCCTCCTTGACAGCTAGCAACCTCCCAACAAGGCGAATATCCAATCAGCTATGCAAAACAAAGAATTTGCAACACATTTCACAATGCATTGGTGTTTTAATTGTTTCTCTCAAATTACAAACTAGGTCAGGCTAAAATTTGGTTAGAAAGTCAACAGGGATATCATCTTCCTCCACAAATTTTTTTAGAGAAACCCACTACGTCCTTTTGGTTTTATGATCAAATTTTTAATAGTAGCCACTACAGGAAATTTCGTAGCACATTCTGTAGCGTTCTCCTATAAAACTGCTCTTCAAATTCTGTAGCGCCTTTTCTGTGTCTGGCTAGGTGATTCTATAGAACCTTTGGTAGGGTAACTACAGAACATTCTATTTAGACGATTCCGTAGCGCCAGGCGCTACAAAATCTCTATGATTTTATGTGTTATGCAATGAATCCTAAAAAACACAAAAAGTCTTAGTAGATGGACCATGAGCCTGCAAATGGCTCCAGTAGGTGAAAATATAATATTTCCCTGAACACTTCAAAATGAAAGAATTATCACCTTCAAAATTTATATCCTTTTAGCCACTTCATCATCATTTGCAAGGTCATAACCATTTTAATAAGCAAGGCTCTTAAACTTTCCAATGTAGAAAGACTTTAGATTTGAAATAACCATTGAAAATGTAAAGGGAAAGAGATGATGCAGGTTATATGATCAGAGGATAACAATGTTGAGTTTGATGTACAGGTTCACAACACCAAACATGGGATTTGCATCATAAACAACAAGGGTCAAGAAAGAGATATGTGCAATGGATTTGACACTAATATTGGCTCAATTGTAGTAAAAGAAGCTGAAAATATTGCAGCTAGCGGAGAATTGGTGATAGAAAAGGTAAAAGGGGTAGGTTGGTAATGTGGATCCTCAATTTGCAGCACCCAAGAGGGGAAACATAAGGACAACCTTAATCTGATTTTCAACATAGCTCTAAAAAAACTCAATATGTTTCTCGACACCATGGCTTAACAATAGATATGCTTCATATTGTATAGAACCACCTGCAACAACTCTAACCTCCAATTCCCCTCTGCCAGCCAATCTGCAGTAGATTCTGCAGCACCTGTCCGAACTTAGGTGTTTCTGCAATGCCAAACTAGGAGCAAATTTGAAATCTTTGAGAAAATAGTTAGACGGACTTAAATGACTAAATCCCAAATTATTTCCTTTAAATCATGGATGCTAAACAATGAGATCGACTGACATAGGTGCAATAATGGAAGAGGTGACATGAGGGTGATGGTGGCATAAGGGTGATGGTGGCATAAGGGTGATGGTGACATAACGGTGATGGTGATGGCATATAATCTTGTGATGGGATGAAGACATAAACCAAATATATGAGCCAACATCAACCTTAAATTATTTGTGCTAAGACCTAAGAACACCATAAGGAGGAGATCAAAAGTAAAACTTAAACAAGACTAAGGATAAAAAATAAAAAATATAAGGATGAATGGCCCATAACAACTACATGTGATAACAATATGGTTACAAAGATTGTGTTTAGGTATTGGGTTGGTACAACAAGCTGTAAGGATATATTGTGACAGTCAGAGTGAAATTTTTCTGGGGAAGAACCCGACTTATCATTCAAAGACAAAGCATATTGATGTTCAATATCACTTTGTGAGAGATATGGTTGAAGAAAAGAAAGTGTTGTTGATGAAGGTGGACACTTTGAATAATGTTGCAGATTCATTAACAAAATTTGTGAGCACTGAGAAGTTCTCTTGGTGTATAGGATCTATGGGCATTGTTTCCCTGGATTGTTGAGTATGTAAGCCTGTAACCCTTTGTATGAAAAAAAAATAACAAGTGGGAGACTATTGGGTATGTGTTATATTTTTTGGACAAGTAGCTATAGTGTTTGATAGATTGCATTGGGTGCACAGGGGGATTCATCATCATTTGCAAGGTCATCACCATTTTAATAATAAAGGCTTTTAAACTTTTCAATGTAGAAAGACTTTAGATTTGAAATAACCATTGAAATTGTAAAGGGAAAGAGATTATGCAGGTTATATGATCAGAGGATAACAATGTTGAGTTTGATGTACAGGTTCACAACACCAAACATGGGATTTCCATCATAAACAACAAGGGTCAAGAAAGAGATATGCACAATGGCTTTGGCATTAATATTGGCTCAATTGTAGTAAAAGAAGCTGAAAATATTGCAGCTAGATGAGAATTGGTGATAGAAAAGGTAAAAGGGGTAGGTTGGTAATGTGGATCCTCAATTCGCAGCACCCAAGAGGGGAAACACAAGGAAAACCTTAATCTGATTTTCAACATAGCTCTAAAAAACTCAATGTGTTTCTGGACACCATGGATTGACAATAGATATGCTTCATATTGTCTAGAACCACCTACAATAACTCTAACCTCCAATTCCCCTCTTCTAGCCAATCTGCGGCAAATTACACAACACTTGTCTGAACTTAGGTGTTTCTGCAGCGCCAAACTAGGAGCAAATTTGAAATCTTTGAGAAAACAGTTAGATGGCCTTAAATGACTAAATCCCAAATTATTTCCTTTAAATCATGGATGCTGAAAACAATGAGATCAACTGACATAGGTGCAATAATGGAAGATGTGACATGAGGGTGATGGTGGCATAAGGGTGATGGTGACATAACAGTGATGGCGATGGCATATAATATTGTGATGGGATGAAGACATAAACAAAATATGTGAGCCAACATCAACCTTTACTTATTTGTGATAAGACCAAGGAACACCATAAGGAGGAGATCAAAAGTAAAACTTAAACAAGACTAAGGATAAAAAATAAAAAAATATAAGGAGGAATGACCCATAACAACTACATGTGATAACAGTATGGTTACAAAAATTGTGTTCAGGTATTGGGTTGGTACAACAAGCTATAAGGATATATTGTGACGGTCAGAGTGAAATTTTTCTGGGTAAGAACCCGACTTATCGGTCAAAGAAAAAGCATATTGGTGTTCAATATCACTTTGTGAGAGATATGGTAGAAGAAAAGAAAGTATTGTTGATGAAGGTGGACACTTTGAACAAGGTTGCAGATTCATTAACAAAATTTGTGAGCACTGAGAAGTTCTCTTGGTGTAGAGGATCTATGGGCGTTGTTGCCTTGGATTGTTGAGTATGTAATCCTGTAACCCTCTGTATGAAAAGAAAATAACAAGTGGGAGAATATTGGGTATGTGTTATATTATTTGCACAAGTAGCTGTAGTGTTTGATACATTGCATCGGGCACGTAGGGGGATTCATCATCATTTGCAAGGTCATCACCATTTTAATAAGCAAGGATTTTAAACTTTTCAATGTATAAAGACTTTAGATTTGAAATAACCATTGAAACTGTAAAGGGAAGGAGATGATGTGGGTTATATGATCAGAGGATAACAATGTTGAGTTTAATGTACAGGTTCGCAGCACCAAACATGGGATTTGCAGCATAAACAACAAGGGTCAAGAAAGAGATATGTGCAATGGATTTGACATCAATATTGGATCAATTGTAGTAAAAGAAGATGAAAATATTGCAGCTAGCCAAGAATTGGCGATAGAAAAGGTAAAAGGGGTAGGTTGGTAATGTGGATCCTCAATTCGCAACACCCAAGAGGGGAAACACAAGGACAACCTTAATCTGATTTTCAACAGAGCTCTAAAAAAACTCAATGTGTTTCTCGACACCATGGATTAACAATAGATATGCTTCATATTGTATAGAACCACCTACAAAAACTCTAACCTCCAATTCCCCTCTACCAGCCAATCTGCAGCAGATTCTGCAGCGCCTGTCCGAACTTAGGTGTTTCTGCAGTGCCAAACTAGGAGCAAATTTGAAATCTTTGAGAAAATAGTTGGATGGCCTTAAATGACTAAATCCCAAATTATTTCCTTTAAATCATGGATGCTGAAAACAATGAGATCGACTAACATAGGTGCAATAATGGAAGAGGTGACATGAGGGTGATGGTGGCATAAGGATGATGGTGATGGCATATAATATTGTGATGGGATGAAGACATAAACCAAATATATGAGCCAACATCAACCTTAAATTATTTGTGCTAAGACCTAAGAACACCATAAGGAGGAGATCAAAAGTAAAACTTAAACAAGACTAAGGATAAAAAATAAAAAATATAAGGATGAATGACCCATAACAACTACATGTGATAACAATATGGTTACAAAGATTGTGTTCAGGTATTGTGTTGGTACAACAAACTGTAAAGATATATTGTGACAATCAGAGTGAAATTTTTCTAGGGAAGAACCCGACTTATCATTCAAAGACAAAGCATATTGATGTTCAATATCACTTTGTGAGAGATATGGTATGTGTTATATTCTTTGCACAAGTAGCTATAGTGTCTTATACATTGCGTTGGGGGCGCAGGGGGGTTTGAGAATTTTTTTTCCTCAGGAAACTTGTTGCCTTTTTTGCCTCACTTTTTGTGTCATCTTGATTTTCAAGTCCATTGTTGGCCAGTTTTTCGACACATGGTTTTTTGTCGATGGTTTTATATTTCTAGTTAAGGAATTAGGGTTGTTGAATAATCTAGGTCACTGGGTTAGGGTTTATGATGTCTTTGGATCCTATATGTATATTGTATTTTAAACAATGTATGATGTGAATGAATATAGAATATGTTGGTTTTCCTAGTTTGGGTTTCCAGGGGAAAAATCTTTGTGTAATGTGTGTATTTTCCACTGTATCTTTTCTGTTCTTTTACTGAAAATATGTTTACAATAAATAATTGTACAAGGTTAAAATATACACCTCCTTTGTCTACCTCTCTCTACCTCCCCTCTTTCTCTACCTCTCTCTTCCTCCCACACTCTCTCACACACACTTTTTATCCCCCATTTCTCTCTTTATATCTCTCTACTGCCATTTTCCTCTATCTCCCCCCTTCCTCTCACAATCAATCTCATTCTCTCTCCACCCTATCCTTGTCCAACCCCCCTTTCTTTCTTTCTCTTCCCCCCCTCTCACACTCATACATTCTCTCTCTAACCCCCTCCTCCCTCTATCTCTCCCCCTCCCTCCCACTATCTCTCCTCTCTTTCTGTCCTACATATAACACCTCTCTCTCTCTCATTGGTGTTAGTTTCACTCTCATTATATCCTCCTCCCTCTCTCTCCTGTACTCTCCCCCCCATTTATCAGTTTATATCTCTCTACCCTCCCTTCCCTCCTCTCACAATTAGTCTCACTCTCTATCCACCCCATCCCTCTCACACTCTCACACAATCTCCCCCCCCTCATCCCTCTCTCTCTCCCACCCATCCCACTATATATCCTCTATATCTCGTACATATACCCCTCTCTCCTACATTTATCTCTCTCTCTACCCTCTCTCCTACATTTATCTCTCTATCTACCCCCTCTCCATTTTCCTCTCTCTCCCTCTCACACTCTCACACGGTCTCTCTACTTCCCTTCTATGCCTTGCTCTCTCTCTCTCCCTACCACACACACTTTCTACCCCCCTATATGTCTTCCTCTCTCTCCCTCCCACACTCTAACACACTCACTCTCTACCTTATCTCTTTGTCTTTCTCTCTCTCCCTCCCACACTCTCACACACACACTTTATATCTCCCCTCTATGTCTTCCTCTCTCTCCCTCCCTCACTCTCTCACACACACTTTCTATCCCCCCTCTATGTATTCCTCTCTCTCTCCCTCCCACACTTTAACACACTCATTCTCTACCTCCCTCCTTTGTTTACCTCTATCTACCTCCCCTCTTTCTCTACCTCTCTCTTCCTCCCAAACTCCCACACACACACTTTCTATCCCCCATTTCTCTCTTTATATCTCTCTACCACCCCCCCACCCCCCCTTGCCTCTATCTCCCCCCTTCCTCTCACAATCAGTCTCACTCTCTCTCCACCCCATCCCTATCCAACCCCCCTCCATTTATTTCTCTTCCCCCTCTCCCACACTCATGCATTATCTCTCTACCCCCCTCCTCCCTCTATCTCTCCCCCTCCCTC
>ML803613.1:113467-124731 GCA_009831015.1 Picea engelmannii | reverse complement strand
TCTCTCTCTCTCTCTCTCCCTCCAAGTGTACTCCTCTCTCTTTGTCTCTCTCCCCCTTCCTCTTCCCCTTTGTCCCTCCCTCCCACTATATCTACCCTCTTTCTCTCCTACATATACAACATATTTATCTCTCTCCTTGTTGTTACTCTCACTCTCACTCTCTCTCTTTACCCACCCCTCTTGGTCTTCCTCTCCCACTATGTCACACTCTCAAACAATCCATATCTACCCCCTTATCTCTTTACCCCTTTCATATGGTGCCCTCTCTCTCGCTCCCTATATATGCCTCCCTCTCTCTCCCCCACCTTTCTCTCTTTTCATCTATCTAACCCCCTTCCCTCTTTTCCCCCCATTCTTCTCATTCTCTCACTCTCTACCCCCCCTCTTTTTCTCTCTATGCCTCACTCTCTTTTTCTTCCCCTCTCCCCCTCTCAAACTCTCTTTCTTCCTCTCTCTGTATCTCCCCTCCCTACATCACAAGGAAAGAAATGGCCTTAACCTAGACATGTCAAAACCTAGACCTAAACCTAGACATAGAAATACCTAGACATGGAAAGACCTGGGGCATGACCTAGACCATGACATAGAGTTAGAGCTACATTTATACGATGACCTATAGCTTAACGTATACCATGACCTACAACATGACGTAGAGATAGAGATAGATTTAGAAGATGTTCTAGAGCTTGATGTATACCATGACAAAGACCCCCCCTAGATCCATCTAATCCTATGCTTAACTTATACTCAACCCTTAACGCCCTCTACACTCAAGCCTTGAGTGCACTATGCATATACATTTTTTACAACCCTTGCACCCACATCACCCACATATTGGTGCTCTAAACATTTCTCTATCCTTGAAAACACATTCAATCCTAACCCCTTAGTTCTTAGTTGTCCCCATACCCCTATACATATTTATTCATAAAGATGTTTCGTCTATAATAAATTCTCTATTTGTTGCATTAAGAGAGTGCATGTGATTTTGTGACTTGATTGAACTATAGTTGTTGGTTTTTTCTTCTCAATAGGAAAATGCACACATTCCTAGAATGTGCATGCGATTTAGTGCACATTCATTCTAGGAATGCGAGCATGTTCCTGTAGGGAATTTTTTTGTGCCAAGCACACTCCATCACCTCATATCTTTCAAGGTTGACAAACAATCCGTGACATCTTCAGATAAAAATAGCGTGCACAGACAATTTTTTCTTATTTTAGTGTTCTTGTTTGATTCATTGAGATTTTTGTGCTATTGCCAAACCATTGCAGGAAAATTTGGAAGACAAATTTGTCAAGTTCAATTGGAATTGTTGTTTGTATATTCTTGTGTCTTCTTGGAATTGGAAGACAAATTTGAAGTGTGATTGGAATTGTTGTTTGTATCTTCTTGTGCCTTCTTGGAATTGGAATACAAATTTGTCCAAGTCCAATTGGAATTGTTGCTTGTATCTTCTTCTGCCTACTTGGAATTGGAAGACAAGTTTGTTCAGGTGCAATTGGAATTGTTGCTTGTATCTTCTTGTGTCTTCTTGGAATTGGAAGAAAAATTTGTGCAAGTGCAATTGGAATTATTAGATGTGTCTTATTTTGTAATACAAAACCAAATTTCTCCACTTGGTTGTGCCTTATTACATAATACAAAGAAAAATTTGTGGTGGGTGTTTGGAAGCCAATTTTTATCTTTAAACATGGGGAACCGACAAATTCGATAAAGAAATTCCTAGAGAAAAAAGAAATTGATCGAAAAGGTAGAAGAACAAAGAGAAAAATCAAAGTTACATATGTCAAAGTGTAGGCTTTCATAAGAAGGAAATCCAATTTCTAGTGTAATAGATGCCTTTATTGTTTCTCCTCCATCACCAGAATAAAAGCGCAAGAGTTCATTAAAGATAAATCCATCCAGTATCTCATCGGGAAAACTTGTTGTGGATGATCAGATGATGGAAGATTTGCTTGGAGCTGATTATACAATGGATGAAATTAGAGAAGCAACCGGTGTACACCATTATGGTGAAGAAGTTCCTATGGTGCAATATTTTGTTGGACAGTCAAATATTCTAGAAACTAGTCAATCCCATGTCCACTCTCCTCCCACAGTTTATCCGCCAGTGATTGAAGGGGAAAGAAATACAACATTGTTAACTCCACAGCAGGGAGGTCAAGAGTGCTAGAATAGGGGTTCATCATCCCTACCTAGATTGAACAATGTGCGGTGAAGAACTCCTAAAAACATTAAGGTTGATGAAAGTGTTCTAGCATCACTTGAAGGTAATTTACCTAACCGTACTATTCATTATCACTCTTATAAAACCATTAAAGAATATTTTAAACCAAAATACGATGTTGCTAAATGTCAATTAGTTTTATCTTTGTTAAAATATAGAAGTTTGTTAGGAAAATTTTAGGCATTAAAACAGTCAAAAGTGTAGAAACAAGTCATCATATTGTTAGAAACCTTGTAGATTCTTTTCAAATAATTGGTAAGAAATCTCGTTCTAAATACCACAATGCATCCTGATGTGTCTTGTCACAATCAATTGTTAGCAAAATCATGATAAAACATTGTTTTCTACAACAAACCTCTCACATATTGAAATGCAATGTCAAAACCCTTAGAAAGTATTCCCATAGATGAGATAGCCTCAACACAGGTGGCTCAACAGATTTATGGGCCTTCACCGGTAGGCTACCTCATTCTGACATGAAGTTAATTGGAGTGGTTAGGGGACTAGTTCATGATTTTTGGCATGAGAATGGTATGCCTTCTTCCAACCAAAAAGATGTACTAAAATTGAGAAAGGGATCTAGGGACCTTGAAGCCCTTATTAAACACTTTCTTGACATTATACAAACATAATTGTATGAGAGATTCAGAACAATACATAGTGCACTTAACTTGGGCCAAATATCTTTCCATAAATGGAAGCCTTGGTATGTTCAAATAAACACAATTCGTAACACATGTTGTTGTAGATATCACATTGAGTATGGTTATTATTATCACACACACACACACACACACACACACACACACACACACACACACACACACACACATTTTTCTTGTTTTGCATAACACCCTTTTACAGGAATGCTCAGTTATATTTCCACCGTCATCATCTAGAAACTTTATTCACGACATCTTGTGTACACGGCCAGAGGGTTTTACATTTTATCAAAAAACATGCTTAGATGGTACATGCCCCAAGTGCAGTGGAATGACAATACTGAGAAAGTCCATCCATGTAAGTGATGAGTATGAATTGGGGAGGAAGGAGGTTTCCTTCAAGATCTTTAAATATGTGACATATGATATTGATGTAGGACAAGAAATAATAAAGATACAATTGGTTACTTGCCAAGTGCGCGTTTGTGAATTCATGAAGGACTTCATCGAAAAGACATGACATTATGTTCAACATGTCCATGTGGCTCGATGGAAGAACGAGCATTTTAGAATATGCAGAGATACATTTCATGTTGGTATTGTGTTATCATTGGTTGATTTTGATGAGAACTACACCCTTTAACCGCAAAATGAGTTTCAAATCCAATATTATCACTCAGAGTGGGTCAACATAATGGTACATATCACATACAAGCATGGGGCGAATAGTAATGAACAAAACATAGTTATATTGAAAGAGTATCACTTATACATAAGCGATGACCAGTGCCATGAATTATTCTACATACAACATTGTTTTCAGTTGTTCTACAATCACCTTAAGGAGAAGAACATACAGATGGATCAACATTGAATTTGGTGAGATGGTTGCACAGGCTAGTTAAAAAATGATCATGTATTTTAATGGTTGTGTATGTTGCACAAAAAACTAAAGGTACCACACATTTGGAACTATTTTGAGTGTAGGCACGGGAAAGGGGAGCATGATGGAGAAGGTGAATACATAAAAATAACATTATGCATGAAAGAAATGAAGTTCACAACTACTTCCCTCATTTGAGATGCAAAATCCATTGTTGAATGGTGTTCTTCAGTAATGGGAGAGGGAACAAAAACTCATGAAGACCAATCACACATGAAAGGACATGTACATAGATATTTTTTGGAGGTGGTCGATGTAGATCGATCATAGTGGTATGAATGGAAAAAAATTCATGGAACTCGTGAATTCGATTCAGTTAGAACATCAGACAATGCAATAGTTGAAATATGGAGGAGAAAACTCTCTTGCTTATGTGTTCCATATAGTAGTAATGAATGGGATGATTGTGAATCAAAAGATTGGGTTGATAGATGGGATCATGTATCACTCCTCATTGGTCAATGTATGACTATGGAATTATCCCAGTTGGAGAAGGATCAATCAAGTATTTCAACAAATTATGATCATGTCTTAGATCTCGTACTGCTAGGTTTGTTGATTCCTTCTATTAAATTTTGAATAACTAGCATTAATGTTTTATGCTTTGGTCATTTAGTGGAGTCACATTTTGGCACTCCATTTTTTGCAGGGAACATATACGTAATGGTTTCCCAAAGTGATAATGAATGGGGCATTGTTTATTGGTCGACACAATTCTTAGAGGGAAAGAAGACCCTCATGCGATCAGTAACAGACTCTGAAGGCATTGAATTTCCTATTGGGTCGATGGTTATTAAAGGAGAATATATGACACAAAATGAAAGAACATGAAAGAAAGTTGGTTATGTATTTCAATATTATAAACTAGGTCAATTCGTATACCACTTTACAAACTTGTATATTGGTACAAACCTCCAACTACAAACAATGCCAAGAAAGAACTCATCAAAGGCACGATACTTCTTGCATTACTCTGAGCACGAGAAGTTAATGGATAATGTCAGTATTAGAATGACCATAGGTATGTAAAAGGAATAATTTTGACTTCATTTTGAATGCTATTAAAATATACCTTGCCTTAAAATGTTTTGGCATGTAAAATATTTTGAGTGTTGTTAAAATATACCTTGCCATGCCATGTCTTTCCATGTAGGGTTGTCATGTGTCATCTTTCATTTCAGTATGCATTTTTTTACCTAAACCCTAGTTTAAGCTTTCATTTTTGGCCCCCTTTCATTTAATGATTACTTGTTTTAAGGGTTGTTATATTTTTTCTTGTATTGCCTTGCATGTGCATGCCCTTCCATTCCATGCCTTACATTGCATTGACTTTCCATGCCATGCCTTTCCATGCCATTCCTTTCTTTCCATTGCATTTCATTTCATTTCTATGTCATTCCTTGCCTTGCATTGCATTTCCTTGCCTTGCCATGCCATACCATGTCTTTCATTGCCTTGCCTTGCCCTGCCTTGACTTGCCTTTCCATTCCATGCATTGCCTTGCTTTTCCATGCCATGCCTTACATTGACTTACCTTTCCATGTATTTCCTTCGCACACCTTACCTTTCCTTTCCTTGCCTTCCCATGCATTTCCTTTCCATTCCTTCCCATTCCTTGCCTTTCCATGTCAAGCCTTTCCTTGTCGTCACTTGCCTTCACTTTCCATGTCACGTCTTGACTTACCATGCCTTACCTTTCCTTTTCATTCCTTCACTTTCCTTTTCTTTCCTTTTCATGCCATGCCTTCCCATGCCTTGCCTTTCCTTTCCATGCCTTTCCTTTCATCCCTCGCCTTCACATGCCTTGCCTTGCCTTCCCTTTCCATTCCTTCTCATGCCATGCCTTGAATTTCCTTGCCTTGCCTTCACTTTCCATGACATGCCTTTCCTTTCCATGCATTTCCTTCACTTGTCATGTCATGCCTTGCCTTACCATGCCTTTCCTTGCCTTTCCTTTCCATGCATTCACTTTCCTTTCCTTTCCTTTCCATGCCTTGCCTTCCCATGTCTTGCCTTTCCATGCCTCCACTTTCCTTACCACACCTTTCCTTCACATGTCTTGCCTTTCCTTGCCTTTCCTTCCCATGCCTTGACTTGCCATGCCTTCCCATGACTTCTAGTGGGGAAAATCCCCCTATTACTATATTGGGTCAGAGTATAGGCAGAGAATTGATCTCCCTTAAAAGACAATCCTATTTCTAAACTACCCCAAACAATATGAACTTAAAATATAAGACAAGGAAAAGAGGGTGTACCTTAGGTCCATTCGGTTGGTGTAGACCTCCTTCTCCTTTGTATTTTCTTGGACTGTTCATCTCCTCCCAAAGATGACCTGCAAACAATTTAAACAACAAAGCTACAAGATATTTTATCTCTACTTATCAGTGTTAGGGTTTAGATTCAAATGTGAATGCATTAATAAAATAAGCACAATGACACAATATTTGGGACAAAAACATAATTATTTTATCCAGATGTGAAGATTACAAAAGTTACAACCTTCTCGTTGGCAGATGCTTCCATGAACCTGGTCTGGGCTCCTCTTATTGTTGCTCCAAGTGCATCATTCTGGTAATACCTCTCACAATCAACTGATCTCCTCGGGAAGTAGGGAATGGATTGTGTAGGGAGAGGGATGGAGGGGGAATTATGAGGTCCAATATCAGAAAGGGTTGCAAAGCTTCAGCTAAAAGGGGAAGGGATTTTGGCAGAGTTTCTCTATTCTAATGCTTGATGCTGGAATGGGACCCCAAGACCTCCTTTTATATGACAAAAGGATAGTTATTCGGTTTGGGGATTTTCTATAGCGGGTGAATTGGTTGGGAAAGCCTCGATAGCCCATAAACTCCATCGAATTCCTTGCAACTTTTTATTTTTTGCAACTTTTGGAAGTAAATGCGGGTTTGTTAGTATGTATCTAGCATATGTATGCAAGATGTCTAGTATGCAGCTAGTGTATGTATGCAGGAAGTAGTGCAACAGGGCAAGTACATGCCCCCAAAAATGATTTTTTAAAGAGATTTCCTCAACAGTAATTTGGAAAATTGTGCAAGTAGAAATGCCAATACCATGTATGCATAGGTAGGGAATTTTAGGGGTATAACAAGGCTTCCCACTTATATGTTCCTAGTGTTCATTTAAAATCTATCCCACCATGGATTAATTATGTGGTGTCTTATCCTTGGTGTTCAATTTCTCCTGAGAAGGAACTTGTTCACTCATGTTTTCTTTCTCGAGACATGGTCTCAGAAATTGATCCTTTGGTTTATCCCATGGGGGCATGGGAGCCCTTTCTTCCCCCTCCTGGTCCGAGTAATATTGAGTTTCCTTTTCAGTATGATCTCACTGTTTTTATATCCTTAATCCCTCGTGCTTGTGATTCTTCATTGATAGACTCTTCCAGTCATGGACAAAACCTCCATCGTCATATGTATTATGGTCAGTTTGTTTCACCCTTTGGGACCATCGACCCTCCTCATTCGCGTGATTTATCGGATATTGATTTTCCTTCGGATAAGGCTATCCTTGAAGCCATTACTACAGTTTCTATACAACAGGAAGACTTATACCGTGGTTTGTGTTTTCTTCCCTTTTGGGAGACTTTCCAGGCTGACTACCGAAGAGAATTTTGGTCAAAGCTTAGCAGCAAGCTCTACCCTCTACTTGAACTAGTACTTTGCATGAGCCATAAGGTTGTGTGGTATCTTGTACATATTGTATAGTCCAGGTTTTTTGTTTTCAAGTTTTGTATTCAGTAGCACCTCTTATTTTTTCGAAGTTTCTATCTATATTGGATTTATTAAATTCTGGATGAGTGTTATTGGCCTTATATGAAGGATCTTGGAAACGTTTTTTCTTTGACTTTTGTTCATCATATCGATCTGTTCTGACAGGTATTGACCTCAAAACTGGCGTATAGGTTAGTTTTTTCCCTACTTGCATTTTTTCATTATCCATTTCCTGGTTCTTTTGGCCTTAGGATCGACCCCACTGAATTGCGGCACTATCCTTCCTTGTTGATAAGTGTGTCGTACTTTATGTTATGGAGCCTTCCTTCCATGGGAATCCTAGTTAGCCTTGTTTTCCATTTGGTTCCCATGCCGAAGTACTTCATAGTTACAGGAGTCCTTTTAGTCCCACCATGTCTTTGCAATGAAGCCCCATTCTTCTTCCTAGTCATCATTCTTGGCTTTACCAACAGGACTCCCTAAAGAGCATGGTTTGTTTTCTTTCAAGCTTGCTTAAAATTTGAAAGAAACATCCAAAGAGAGTTCATTTATTCTTTTTGATCTCGTCTGGATTACTTGAGAAAAGAATCCACCCAGGAGTCTTCTTTAAGCCCTTTTCAGACTCTCTAAAAATGAAAGGATTGTCAAGCGATCTTGTTTCCCTTCACACTCACCAAACTCAAATTGGAAGGCACATCTGCTCGGTGGTAGTTTACCCCTTTTTTGGTCTGAACAACTAATTTTGAGAATAAAGGTATGCCCTGAGAACTTCAGTTCGCTAAGAGAGTATTCTCAGGCATAATTTTAACCCTTTTTCGGGCCTGAGGGACTAAATTTTTGAAAAATGACCATTCTCCTTGGTTTTGGTTTATCTCTTTTTTGGGCCTTGGAGATTACTTATAAAAAAGGGACCCCCTCGAATTCCATAGTTAGGCTCTTTTCAGACTCCCTAAATATGAAAATATCGTTGAGTGACCTTGTTCCTTTCACACTCGTTAATTGGTCCAGAAAGAACATCTATTTCGCATGAGTTTAACCCTTTTTCCAAACAATAGATTATTCAGGAAAAATTTATGCCTCAAGAGACTTATCTCATCAGGAGATTTCTCCTCATTTATATTTTATAATTTTTTGGGTTAAGGATACTAAACCTAGAAAAAGGCTATGAGTGCATAGTTAAGCTCTTTTCAGACTCCTTAAAATTGAAAATATAGCTGAGTAATATTGTCTCAGTCACACTCATTAAAATGGTATTTAAGATACGTATTTTCGGTACAAGTTTAACCCTTTTTCGAACCAAATAGACTAATTGAGAAAAAGGAGCTCCTTGGAGTCTTCTTTTAGCATTTTTTTAGATTCTCTAAAATGTGAAAAAAACATCGAGCTTAACTTCTCTATGCTCGTAAAACTTTACATGGAATGAGTCTTGTTGTTTCATGCTTAATCTCATTGTGGGTCTCATCTTTGTATCTTTGGCCTAATTCCGGCTCCATGTTGCTCTCAATTGAACCTTCTAAGAATTCCTTAAATGCAATCCTTGTAGCACTTTTTTCCTTTGCAATCTGACACCTTGACCGATGGAGAAATTTTCCCCCGAGTGTCCTTATCCTGCACATGTCTCCTTTCCCTAAGCATCAGTATGTTCCATGCACTTGGAACCTGTTTTCTTACTCGTGACACGTGTTCCTCCTTTGTAACGTATCATTCTTTTATTATTTTTCGAGCTCATTAAAAATTTGAAAAAGACAAAAAAAACAAATATTCCAAAAATAGGGGACGTGACATACTTTTTATTCTATTCGAAAACAAGATAGTCTCCCTTGGATAAATCACATCCTTCCATTTTTTCGCCAAGCATTGGGATTTAGTATGACCTTAGAAAGTTGTTCTCGCTACATAGAGGTGTGTCCTCCTCTGCTTGGTTACTCTTCCAAACATATGGAGAGTTTGTGGTGCCTCCTGCATCACATACTTATGTCAATATTACATTGCTTGAGTCTGATCATCTTTTGTGCTTTTTTCCAAGGGAATTTGTATCCAACCTAAGTTGACCATTCAACAATTTCTCTCTTGACTTTTATGAGTCGGCCATGCTGAGAGTCCAGTCAAGTCCAGATTCAAAATCGACAAATTTATGTTCCTGATGATCGATATCCTCCAGTCTTTCCCTGATGGCATGTCCACGACCTCAGAGTAGTGAGACTTACACTCCCATTGTACTCCTACCTGAGCTATTTAATATCTTGAAGTTGTTTCTCGAATTATGAAGCTCCTCATCTCCAGCCACAGGCGTCAATGCTTCTTGAAGATGCATATTATATTGTACTTAAATATCATCAAATAATTTTGATATCTAGATCCATTGTGTATTTCTCGTGACTACACTTTATATAGACATTTATATGACATGGATCTGAAGTGTACTTGATTGGCAGCCATGATTAGTTTATCCCTAGAACGGGTATGCCCACCATAGAGAGATTATTATTATTTTTCAGATGGCACGTTCTCAAACTCTCGTCTCGGGCTCACTCGACTTCGTGCCTTCTCACTGGTAAATATATTGTAATGTATTTTGGCCATCAATTTCTCTTCTAACCTCACACATTACGGGGAATATGTTATAGCCCAAAAATTACCTATTGTTCATCACAAGAGCGATGAACAATCGATAGTTGCGATGAACCATTCATATGATCGACGATCCTCTTCATTGCAAGATAACTGACCAATCCTAGTTTCCGAGAAAAACAATTTGTCGCAAGAGTAGGGAATGGTCCATATTTGCGACAAACTATTCATACTATCGACAATCCTTGTCATCGCAAAAGCGATGAAATATATCTATTTAAAAATATATATATTAAATATTAGTGCAAGAATGAGGTGTGTGGATGTTCGCATGGTCATTCTTTGCAAGTATTCCATATGAATATCTTTCTTATCTTGACGCAAGAACTAGATTATGGAAAAAAAAAATTGAAGCTATTCTAAAAAACAAAAACAACAAGAAGTCATCACCAATACTAACTGCCATTCATTTGTAGGAAGGTGTATAAACAATATTTCATGCCAAGGGAATATGAAGAGTCAGGGAAGTTTTCATCCCATCTGTTCATATCTTGATTAGTCATAATAGTTTAAAATTTACTATAAAATATTCAAACTCTTCTTCAATATATTGATATCATCTGAAGAAGCAAACCCAATTATAAAATCTTGAGGAAATAGACTACTACAATTTGTAGGGATTTCAAAATAAGTTGGAACTTTTGGGAAGGCCTTTGTTGAAACATACAAAATATAAGTGGAAGAATCCATTTTCATTAAGTCCTGACACCTTAAATGTTAAAATATAGCCACATTAAGTGGAAATCTAAACTATTGAGTTAACCCTATGCAATACAGTAAGAGAATACTCTGAAATTGTAAGTTGTGGCTTCAATTTTTTTCATTCTATATTTATATTATTTTTCTTTGTCATGGTTACAATATGCTTCAGTCACAAAAGATATACAAAGTTACAAACAAAAATGCATGAAAACCTCATTGAACATGTAGGGCAATTAAAGTGGAAAATAATTTTCAAAAATCCTGACATATTGACATAAAATCATTAAGCATTTGGATGCAATGTGCATTGCATTGAAAAGCAATAGAATTTATCCTTCAATTTTGTTATCACTCTGTAATTTCTTTA
>ML803613.1:90303-113367 GCA_009831015.1 Picea engelmannii | reverse complement strand
ATTTGTGCAAGTGCAATTGGAATTATTAGATGTGTCTTATTTTGTAATACAAAACCAAATTTCTCCACTTGGTTGTGCCTTATTACATAATACAAAGAAAAATTTGTGGTGGGTGTTTGGAAGCCAATTTTTATCTTTAAACATGGGGAACCGACAAATTCGATAAAGAAATTCCTAGAGAAAAAAGAAATTGATCGAAAAGGTAGAAGAACAAAGAGAAAAATCAAAGTTACATATGTCAAAGTGTAGGCTTTCATAAGAAGGAAATCCAATTTCTAGTGTAATAGATGCCTTTATTGTTTCTCCTCCATCACCAGAATAAAAGCGCAAGAGTTCATTAAAGATAAATCCATCCAGTATCTCATCGGGAAAACTTGTTGTGGATGATCAGATGATGGAAGATTTGCTTGGAGCTGATTATACAATGGATGAAATTAGAGAAGCAACCGGTGTACACCATTATGGTGAAGAAGTTCCTATGGTGCAATATTTTGTTGGACAGTCAAATATTCTAGAAACTAGTCAATCCCATGTCCACTCTCCTCCCACAGTTTATCCGCCAGTGATTGAAGGGGAAAGAAATACAACATTGTTAACTCCACAGCAGGGAGGTCAAGAGTGCTAGAATAGGGGTTCATCATCCCTACCTAGATTGAACAATGTGCGGTGAAGAACTCCTAAAAACATTAAGGTTGATGAAAGTGTTCTAGCATCACTTGAAGGTAATTTACCTAACCGTACTATTCATTATCACTCTTATAAAACCATTAAAGAATATTTTAAACCAAAATACGATGTTGCTAAATGTCAATTAGTTTTATCTTTGTTAAAATATAGAAGTTTGTTAGGAAAATTTTAGGCATTAAAACAGTCAAAAGTGTAGAAACAAGTCATCATATTGTTAGAAACCTTGTAGATTCTTTTCAAATAATTGGTAAGAAATCTCGTTCTAAATACCACAATGCATCCTGATGTGTCTTGTCACAATCAATTGTTAGCAAAATCATGATAAAACATTGTTTTCTACAACAAACCTCTCACATATTGAAATGCAATGTCAAAACCCTTAGAAAGTATTCCCATAGATGAGATAGCCTCAACACAGGTGGCTCAACAGATTTATGGGCCTTCACCGGTAGGCTACCTCATTCTGACATGAAGTTAATTGGAGTGGTTAGGGGACTAGTTCATGATTTTTGGCATGAGAATGGTATGCCTTCTTCCAACCAAAAAGATGTACTAAAATTGAGAAAGGGATCTAGGGACCTTGAAGCCCTTATTAAACACTTTCTTGACATTATACAAACATAATTGTATGAGAGATTCAGAACAATACATAGTGCACTTAACTTGGGCCAAATATCTTTCCATAAATGGAAGCCTTGGTATGTTCAAATAAACACAATTCGTAACACATGTTGTTGTAGATATCACATTGAGTATGGTTATTATTATCACACACACACACACACACACACACACACACACACACACACACACACACACACACATTTTTCTTGTTTTGCATAACACCCTTTTACAGGAATGCTCAGTTATATTTCCACCGTCATCATCTAGAAACTTTATTCACGACATCTTGTGTACACGGCCAGAGGGTTTTACATTTTATCAAAAAACATGCTTAGATGGTACATGCCCCAAGTGCAGTGGAATGACAATACTGAGAAAGTCCATCCATGTAAGTGATGAGTATGAATTGGGGAGGAAGGAGGTTTCCTTCAAGATCTTTAAATATGTGACATATGATATTGATGTAGGACAAGAAATAATAAAGATACAATTGGTTACTTGCCAAGTGCGCGTTTGTGAATTCATGAAGGACTTCATCGAAAAGACATGACATTATGTTCAACATGTCCATGTGGCTCGATGGAAGAACGAGCATTTTAGAATATGCAGAGATACATTTCATGTTGGTATTGTGTTATCATTGGTTGATTTTGATGAGAACTACACCCTTTAACCGCAAAATGAGTTTCAAATCCAATATTATCACTCAGAGTGGGTCAACATAATGGTACATATCACATACAAGCATGGGGCGAATAGTAATGAACAAAACATAGTTATATTGAAAGAGTATCACTTATACATAAGCGATGACCAGTGCCATGAATTATTCTACATACAACATTGTTTTCAGTTGTTCTACAATCACCTTAAGGAGAAGAACATACAGATGGATCAACATTGAATTTGGTGAGATGGTTGCACAGGCTAGTTAAAAAATGATCATGTATTTTAATGGTTGTGTATGTTGCACAAAAAACTAAAGGTACCACACATTTGGAACTATTTTGAGTGTAGGCACGGGAAAGGGGAGCATGATGGAGAAGGTGAATACATAAAAATAACATTATGCATGAAAGAAATGAAGTTCACAACTACTTCCCTCATTTGAGATGCAAAATCCATTGTTGAATGGTGTTCTTCAGTAATGGGAGAGGGAACAAAAACTCATGAAGACCAATCACACATGAAAGGACATGTACATAGATATTTTTTGGAGGTGGTCGATGTAGATCGATCATAGTGGTATGAATGGAAAAAAATTCATGGAACTCGTGAATTCGATTCAGTTAGAACATCAGACAATGCAATAGTTGAAATATGGAGGAGAAAACTCTCTTGCTTATGTGTTCCATATAGTAGTAATGAATGGGATGATTGTGAATCAAAAGATTGGGTTGATAGATGGGATCATGTATCACTCCTCATTGGTCAATGTATGACTATGGAATTATCCCAGTTGGAGAAGGATCAATCAAGTATTTCAACAAATTATGATCATGTCTTAGATCTCGTACTGCTAGGTTTGTTGATTCCTTCTATTAAATTTTGAATAACTAGCATTAATGTTTTATGCTTTGGTCATTTAGTGGAGTCACATTTTGGCACTCCATTTTTTGCAGGGAACATATACGTAATGGTTTCCCAAAGTGATAATGAATGGGGCATTGTTTATTGGTCGACACAATTCTTAGAGGGAAAGAAGACCCTCATGCGATCAGTAACAGACTCTGAAGGCATTGAATTTCCTATTGGGTCGATGGTTATTAAAGGAGAATATATGACACAAAATGAAAGAACATGAAAGAAAGTTGGTTATGTATTTCAATATTATAAACTAGGTCAATTCGTATACCACTTTACAAACTTGTATATTGGTACAAACCTCCAACTACAAACAATGCCAAGAAAGAACTCATCAAAGGCACGATACTTCTTGCATTACTCTGAGCACGAGAAGTTAATGGATAATGTCAGTATTAGAATGACCATAGGTATGTAAAAGGAATAATTTTGACTTCATTTTGAATGCTATTAAAATATACCTTGCCTTAAAATGTTTTGGCATGTAAAATATTTTGAGTGTTGTTAAAATATACCTTGCCATGCCATGTCTTTCCATGTAGGGTTGTCATGTGTCATCTTTCATTTCAGTATGCATTTTTTTACCTAAACCCTAGTTTAAGCTTTCATTTTTGGCCCCCTTTCATTTAATGATTACTTGTTTTAAGGGTTGTTATATTTTTTCTTGTATTGCCTTGCATGTGCATGCCCTTCCATTCCATGCCTTACATTGCATTGACTTTCCATGCCATGCCTTTCCATGCCATTCCTTTCTTTCCATTGCATTTCATTTCATTTCTATGTCATTCCTTGCCTTGCATTGCATTTCCTTGCCTTGCCATGCCATACCATGTCTTTCATTGCCTTGCCTTGCCCTGCCTTGACTTGCCTTTCCATTCCATGCATTGCCTTGCTTTTCCATGCCATGCCTTACATTGACTTACCTTTCCATGTATTTCCTTCGCACACCTTACCTTTCCTTTCCTTGCCTTCCCATGCATTTCCTTTCCATTCCTTCCCATTCCTTGCCTTTCCATGTCAAGCCTTTCCTTGTCGTCACTTGCCTTCACTTTCCATGTCACGTCTTGACTTACCATGCCTTACCTTTCCTTTTCATTCCTTCACTTTCCTTTTCTTTCCTTTTCATGCCATGCCTTCCCATGCCTTGCCTTTCCTTTCCATGCCTTTCCTTTCATCCCTCGCCTTCACATGCCTTGCCTTGCCTTCCCTTTCCATTCCTTCTCATGCCATGCCTTGAATTTCCTTGCCTTGCCTTCACTTTCCATGACATGCCTTTCCTTTCCATGCATTTCCTTCACTTGTCATGTCATGCCTTGCCTTACCATGCCTTTCCTTGCCTTTCCTTTCCATGCATTCACTTTCCTTTCCTTTCCTTTCCATGCCTTGCCTTCCCATGTCTTGCCTTTCCATGCCTCCACTTTCCTTACCACACCTTTCCTTCACATGTCTTGCCTTTCCTTGCCTTTCCTTCCCATGCCTTGACTTGCCATGCCTTCCCATGACTTCTAGTGGGGAAAATCCCCCTATTACTATATTGGGTCAGAGTATAGGCAGAGAATTGATCTCCCTTAAAAGACAATCCTATTTCTAAACTACCCCAAACAATATGAACTTAAAATATAAGACAAGGAAAAGAGGGTGTACCTTAGGTCCATTCGGTTGGTGTAGACCTCCTTCTCCTTTGTATTTTCTTGGACTGTTCATCTCCTCCCAAAGATGACCTGCAAACAATTTAAACAACAAAGCTACAAGATATTTTATCTCTACTTATCAGTGTTAGGGTTTAGATTCAAATGTGAATGCATTAATAAAATAAGCACAATGACACAATATTTGGGACAAAAACATAATTATTTTATCCAGATGTGAAGATTACAAAAGTTACAACCTTCTCGTTGGCAGATGCTTCCATGAACCTGGTCTGGGCTCCTCTTATTGTTGCTCCAAGTGCATCATTCTGGTAATACCTCTCACAATCAACTGATCTCCTCGGGAAGTAGGGAATGGATTGTGTAGGGAGAGGGATGGAGGGGGAATTATGAGGTCCAATATCAGAAAGGGTTGCAAAGCTTCAGCTAAAAGGGGAAGGGATTTTGGCAGAGTTTCTCTATTCTAATGCTTGATGCTGGAATGGGACCCCAAGACCTCCTTTTATATGACAAAAGGATAGTTATTCGGTTTGGGGATTTTCTATAGCGGGTGAATTGGTTGGGAAAGCCTCGATAGCCCATAAACTCCATCGAATTCCTTGCAACTTTTTATTTTTTGCAACTTTTGGAAGTAAATGCGGGTTTGTTAGTATGTATCTAGCATATGTATGCAAGATGTCTAGTATGCAGCTAGTGTATGTATGCAGGAAGTAGTGCAACAGGGCAAGTACATGCCCCCAAAAATGATTTTTTAAAGAGATTTCCTCAACAGTAATTTGGAAAATTGTGCAAGTAGAAATGCCAATACCATGTATGCATAGGTAGGGAATTTTAGGGGTATAACAAGGCTTCCCACTTATATGTTCCTAGTGTTCATTTAAAATCTATCCCACCATGGATTAATTATGTGGTGTCTTATCCTTGGTGTTCAATTTCTCCTGAGAAGGAACTTGTTCACTCATGTTTTCTTTCTCGAGACATGGTCTCAGAAATTGATCCTTTGGTTTATCCCATGGGGGCATGGGAGCCCTTTCTTCCCCCTCCTGGTCCGAGTAATATTGAGTTTCCTTTTCAGTATGATCTCACTGTTTTTATATCCTTAATCCCTCGTGCTTGTGATTCTTCATTGATAGACTCTTCCAGTCATGGACAAAACCTCCATCGTCATATGTATTATGGTCAGTTTGTTTCACCCTTTGGGACCATCGACCCTCCTCATTCGCGTGATTTATCGGATATTGATTTTCCTTCGGATAAGGCTATCCTTGAAGCCATTACTACAGTTTCTATACAACAGGAAGACTTATACCGTGGTTTGTGTTTTCTTCCCTTTTGGGAGACTTTCCAGGCTGACTACCGAAGAGAATTTTGGTCAAAGCTTAGCAGCAAGCTCTACCCTCTACTTGAACTAGTACTTTGCATGAGCCATAAGGTTGTGTGGTATCTTGTACATATTGTATAGTCCAGGTTTTTTGTTTTCAAGTTTTGTATTCAGTAGCACCTCTTATTTTTTCGAAGTTTCTATCTATATTGGATTTATTAAATTCTGGATGAGTGTTATTGGCCTTATATGAAGGATCTTGGAAACGTTTTTTCTTTGACTTTTGTTCATCATATCGATCTGTTCTGACAGGTATTGACCTCAAAACTGGCGTATAGGTTAGTTTTTTCCCTACTTGCATTTTTTCATTATCCATTTCCTGGTTCTTTTGGCCTTAGGATCGACCCCACTGAATTGCGGCACTATCCTTCCTTGTTGATAAGTGTGTCGTACTTTATGTTATGGAGCCTTCCTTCCATGGGAATCCTAGTTAGCCTTGTTTTCCATTTGGTTCCCATGCCGAAGTACTTCATAGTTACAGGAGTCCTTTTAGTCCCACCATGTCTTTGCAATGAAGCCCCATTCTTCTTCCTAGTCATCATTCTTGGCTTTACCAACAGGACTCCCTAAAGAGCATGGTTTGTTTTCTTTCAAGCTTGCTTAAAATTTGAAAGAAACATCCAAAGAGAGTTCATTTATTCTTTTTGATCTCGTCTGGATTACTTGAGAAAAGAATCCACCCAGGAGTCTTCTTTAAGCCCTTTTCAGACTCTCTAAAAATGAAAGGATTGTCAAGCGATCTTGTTTCCCTTCACACTCACCAAACTCAAATTGGAAGGCACATCTGCTCGGTGGTAGTTTACCCCTTTTTTGGTCTGAACAACTAATTTTGAGAATAAAGGTATGCCCTGAGAACTTCAGTTCGCTAAGAGAGTATTCTCAGGCATAATTTTAACCCTTTTTCGGGCCTGAGGGACTAAATTTTTGAAAAATGACCATTCTCCTTGGTTTTGGTTTATCTCTTTTTTGGGCCTTGGAGATTACTTATAAAAAAGGGACCCCCTCGAATTCCATAGTTAGGCTCTTTTCAGACTCCCTAAATATGAAAATATCGTTGAGTGACCTTGTTCCTTTCACACTCGTTAATTGGTCCAGAAAGAACATCTATTTCGCATGAGTTTAACCCTTTTTCCAAACAATAGATTATTCAGGAAAAATTTATGCCTCAAGAGACTTATCTCATCAGGAGATTTCTCCTCATTTATATTTTATAATTTTTTGGGTTAAGGATACTAAACCTAGAAAAAGGCTATGAGTGCATAGTTAAGCTCTTTTCAGACTCCTTAAAATTGAAAATATAGCTGAGTAATATTGTCTCAGTCACACTCATTAAAATGGTATTTAAGATACGTATTTTCGGTACAAGTTTAACCCTTTTTCGAACCAAATAGACTAATTGAGAAAAAGGAGCTCCTTGGAGTCTTCTTTTAGCATTTTTTTAGATTCTCTAAAATGTGAAAAAAACATCGAGCTTAACTTCTCTATGCTCGTAAAACTTTACATGGAATGAGTCTTGTTGTTTCATGCTTAATCTCATTGTGGGTCTCATCTTTGTATCTTTGGCCTAATTCCGGCTCCATGTTGCTCTCAATTGAACCTTCTAAGAATTCCTTAAATGCAATCCTTGTAGCACTTTTTTCCTTTGCAATCTGACACCTTGACCGATGGAGAAATTTTCCCCCGAGTGTCCTTATCCTGCACATGTCTCCTTTCCCTAAGCATCAGTATGTTCCATGCACTTGGAACCTGTTTTCTTACTCGTGACACGTGTTCCTCCTTTGTAACGTATCATTCTTTTATTATTTTTCGAGCTCATTAAAAATTTGAAAAAGACAAAAAAAACAAATATTCCAAAAATAGGGGACGTGACATACTTTTTATTCTATTCGAAAACAAGATAGTCTCCCTTGGATAAATCACATCCTTCCATTTTTTCGCCAAGCATTGGGATTTAGTATGACCTTAGAAAGTTGTTCTCGCTACATAGAGGTGTGTCCTCCTCTGCTTGGTTACTCTTCCAAACATATGGAGAGTTTGTGGTGCCTCCTGCATCACATACTTATGTCAATATTACATTGCTTGAGTCTGATCATCTTTTGTGCTTTTTTCCAAGGGAATTTGTATCCAACCTAAGTTGACCATTCAACAATTTCTCTCTTGACTTTTATGAGTCGGCCATGCTGAGAGTCCAGTCAAGTCCAGATTCAAAATCGACAAATTTATGTTCCTGATGATCGATATCCTCCAGTCTTTCCCTGATGGCATGTCCACGACCTCAGAGTAGTGAGACTTACACTCCCATTGTACTCCTACCTGAGCTATTTAATATCTTGAAGTTGTTTCTCGAATTATGAAGCTCCTCATCTCCAGCCACAGGCGTCAATGCTTCTTGAAGATGCATATTATATTGTACTTAAATATCATCAAATAATTTTGATATCTAGATCCATTGTGTATTTCTCGTGACTACACTTTATATAGACATTTATATGACATGGATCTGAAGTGTACTTGATTGGCAGCCATGATTAGTTTATCCCTAGAACGGGTATGCCCACCATAGAGAGATTATTATTATTTTTCAGATGGCACGTTCTCAAACTCTCGTCTCGGGCTCACTCGACTTCGTGCCTTCTCACTGGTAAATATATTGTAATGTATTTTGGCCATCAATTTCTCTTCTAACCTCACACATTACGGGGAATATGTTATAGCCCAAAAATTACCTATTGTTCATCACAAGAGCGATGAACAATCGATAGTTGCGATGAACCATTCATATGATCGACGATCCTCTTCATTGCAAGATAACTGACCAATCCTAGTTTCCGAGAAAAACAATTTGTCGCAAGAGTAGGGAATGGTCCATATTTGCGACAAACTATTCATACTATCGACAATCCTTGTCATCGCAAAAGCGATGAAATATATCTATTTAAAAATATATATATTAAATATTAGTGCAAGAATGAGGTGTGTGGATGTTCGCATGGTCATTCTTTGCAAGTATTCCATATGAATATCTTTCTTATCTTGACGCAAGAACTAGATTATGGAAAAAAAAAATTGAAGCTATTCTAAAAAACAAAAACAACAAGAAGTCATCACCAATACTAACTGCCATTCATTTGTAGGAAGGTGTATAAACAATATTTCATGCCAAGGGAATATGAAGAGTCAGGGAAGTTTTCATCCCATCTGTTCATATCTTGATTAGTCATAATAGTTTAAAATTTACTATAAAATATTCAAACTCTTCTTCAATATATTGATATCATCTGAAGAAGCAAACCCAATTATAAAATCTTGAGGAAATAGACTACTACAATTTGTAGGGATTTCAAAATAAGTTGGAACTTTTGGGAAGGCCTTTGTTGAAACATACAAAATATAAGTGGAAGAATCCATTTTCATTAAGTCCTGACACCTTAAATGTTAAAATATAGCCACATTAAGTGGAAATCTAAACTATTGAGTTAACCCTATGCAATACAGTAAGAGAATACTCTGAAATTGTAAGTTGTGGCTTCAATTTTTTTCATTCTATATTTATATTATTTTTCTTTGTCATGGTTACAATATGCTTCAGTCACAAAAGATATACAAAGTTACAAACAAAAATGCATGAAAACCTCATTGAACATGTAGGGCAATTAAAGTGGAAAATAATTTTCAAAAATCCTGACATATTGACATAAAATCATTAAGCATTTGGATGCAATGTGCATTGCATTGAAAAGCAATAGAATTTATCCTTCAATTTTGTTATCACTCTGTAATTTCTTTAGGCTGAGAAAAGAAACCAAGAAGTAACCACAAACCAACTTTATAAACTAGAATCTAACCCTTCCAGTCTCAGAGAGGGCTCTCTCCCAAATCAGTCACTGAAAGAATTGATTTGATTTTTGTTTCTTGAGGTTAGGTCCTTGGATTTTGAATAAATTTTTGGATGGGATTTGATGTTTAAGCCTATGAGAAATCCATTGGGCATGGAGTCAAAAGGTTGAAGCTTATGAATATGTGGGTAATTTGAAAATTAATGGGAAAATACTTTAGAGGCAAGATAGACAGTAATTGTGTGTTGGTTTAATTTAAATGTCATTGTAGCAAAAAGGACGAAAGAAAAACATAAATCAACACTTTAAGAAATCAGATTTCGAAATTTCTTAAATTTTCTTAGCAGAAGAAAACACCATTGATATTCTAAACTATTTGACAGAGCATCAACGTGATGCATTCTGAAACAATATTTTAATTGACTATCATTCAGATATGGAAAGAGACCAATAAACTGAAAGAAGAACATACACTGAAGTGAATGCGCTACACAGTCACTAGCACATGAATCTTTTAAGCAAGACTGGATCCCAAAAGCCTTGGATCACCCAACTTTATTAATTATTTAGGAAAATATTGCAATACAAAGACTCTCAGAATACTCAATTCATCAAACTTTATCCCACCCTTTGTACATTATGTGTTACAATGTTTATAAAAACCAATGAAATTCGGTTTGAAACCAATTTACAAAAATAGATCAAAGTAGTTTAGAAAATCAAGATCCTTGAGATATTTCAGCATCTTTATCCTTATCTTCACCCCTTTGTCCTTGGTAGTGTCTCAATCTGATTGGATGATGTCTTGACCCATAATTCGTTGACAGTTGGATGGTAATTTACTAATACTTGGAAAATTACATTCAGATTTACCCAATATTATTATTTCCTTCGACTGTAATTCAAAAGGAATATCTTAATCCATCATTTCTTTTATTAAAATTACCAAATCGATGCAAGAGGCATACGACATGATAGGCAGGACAAATTTATTAACTTAAATTTATTCAAAATTTTGAAATCTATGGCTAACTCTTATACCACAGTTTCCCCCTTTAAAACTTCATCTAAGTCTTCAAACCTAGAGTGATCCATCCTCACTTGTGTCAAGAGTGCATTGTAGGCTTCACATTCATGTAAATTTCCCTTTCCAACCCAGAATGATGTAAGACCTTTGATAAATAGTTCTTCAACCAAATCCTTAAAATCCTGAACACTCTTTTTCAATTGGGTTGCTTTATTCTAGACTGAATTCGAGAGGTTGTGCTTGGTTATGATTATTCTAGCCCATATTATCAAATCAGTTCTATATTTGACCCCAATTGTCTGCAAACTTGATGAAGGCATTGTATTAAGGAGATTGATAGCGTTTTGGGCCCATTTTGTTTGTCTTTTTGAAAAAGTTTCATTAATAACTATGCATCTCTGTTTATCCAAAACTGTAATGTTGTCCTCATCATTAACAAAATTTAGACGTGTCCTGAGTTTTGTAACCTCAACTGATATGGAGTCCTAGACGATGTGCTTGAATCCTTGTAACAAACTTTTTCCTTTAAGCATGTATTTTATCTTATTCACCTTTTCATGAAGGACTGCATTTTATTTTTTAAGTTGTGATACTCTTTCATCCCTTTTTTGTGCCTCTTATTCCATTTTATTGATATTCTCTTTCAATTCTTTTATTTCCCCATCCTTTAAATTAACCTGAGATATTTCCTAGACAGTGTCTTCAGTGCCTCATTTGCTTTCAGTAGAAGAGGGTGTAACAGAGAGTAAAAAAGAAGACAAATATATGACTCTAGTTTCCATTTCTGTCTTTTCTTTTGACCATTCTAATTTTTCTTTTTCCAGTTGCAGAAATTTAGCCTGAAAATCTAGTGATTGCTTCTTGAAAGCTTCATTTTCCTATTCCAATGCTACAAGTTATGTAGTCTGTGGATGCTCTGTAGCAGGCATTTTCAATTTTTTCTTCAGGCTGTGAATCACTTTGTCTTTCTCATCCAGCAAGGATTTCATTGCTTTGGGGGCATCAACTTCACGTTTCTTTATTTGAATATGTCATGCTTTACTTGCTTTTTGTCCCTTCCTTAGTTGACCTTCAAGTTTGGCAGCTAGTGAGGTTAATTTTTCATTTTTCAAGTTTAAATTTAAATAATCTGAATATAGCAAGTCACTATCCTTCTTGTGGAATTGAACCTTATCCAGGGCACTAATATTATCATACTTTATTTTGATCTCGGAGACCTTATCTTCTTTTGTTATGGAAATGTTGAATGTTTTCCTTTTTTTGTCTTTGACTGTGAATAATGAAGACTTGTGATGGGAATCTTTTTGTACCTTAGGAATTAGATTCATGATCTCACTTAGTGATTCCTTTATTTTTTCTGCATACCATTTAGATAAATTTTCCTTTGACTGGTAGGAATCCTGTGAGGCTTAAGCAAAATAGTATTTCTAGCTATGGAAGGCTCCTGAACTACCTTCACTTTCCAATTGAGATCTGGATTCAATTACACTTGTGCCAATATCCACCATGTCTAAACATGTTTGTTATTTAGGCCCTTCATCCTCCAAGTCTACATACTTCTCTATCTGGATGGTTTTCATTTTATTTTTGGAAGTGTGTTCAGGGTATATGTCCATTGCCTCTGAAACATATCTCTTACTCTATGTACTATATTTTGGAACCTTAATTACCACCTTTGCAATACTCTGTTGTGTTGGTTCCTTTAGTACAGTGGCTTCAACATCCACACCTTCTTCAAGATTTACAAAATTCTCCAGGCCTTCAATAGGCTCATGCTCATATCGATTATTCTTGTTTGTTTTCCTCCTTCTAGATATGATCTGATGAGGATCATATCTTTTACCTGGCATTTGTGAAAAAACCAAATCTTTGATCTTTTCCTCAACATGTGCTAGACATGTCCTGGATTTTACAATGAATGGGCCAATCACAAAAGGAAACTTGATATTGCTTGCTCTATGATATTTGATGAAATTTTCAGTTTCAATGATGATTCTCTGTCTAATGAACTCTAGAGAAAAAAATTTGGGGGTCAAAAAGATGGGCAACAAATAATGAAACTCATGAAATCCATATACCCATATTACTGTAGAATTTATGAAAAGGGTCCAGTCTCCTACTCTGTCTTTTGGATTCTGCGGGTGAATTCTCATTTCTTCAATAACTTAGGGCAGTTTAACATTGAAAATCATCTGGTAGGCCTTTGAAATGACTTTATTGATAATAATTATTGAATTCATCATGTTTCTTTCAATAGATATTGATTCTGCTTCAGGGATCTATGCATTGTTACTCATGAGAAAAATCTTCATCAGATATGTACAATATATGAAGTGTCTAAGAGAGTGGAAGTTCACTAGTTGTTTATGGATGGTATCAGCTAGGAACTCATCAAAATTAATGAAAATAACTTGACCTGACTCTGACTAGAAGAATCTAAGTAGGAAACCTAACATGACCTCAACTACGAATCTATTAATATGAAGACCTAAAACTTGACTTAAAAAAGAGAAGACACATTGAACCTCACTAACCATGATATCGATGCTTAAGGGAAAAGACAGAATTTGTGGGAACTGATCAAGCTTGATACTCATTCTTAAAAATAGAGTTTTAATCTCTGGTTGACACTCCCTATAGAATTTAATCATTTCTTCATCATCAAAAGGTTCATAATTCTCAGAGAAAGACTTAGGAATTTTTAATGACTCCTTGACTGAAACAACATCAATTTTACACCAAACTTTAGACCCCTTTTATCAATTACAACTCTTTCTGACTCTGAGTATTTCTCTGCACACCATCCTATAAATTTGGGAGACTGAAAACACAATTCGGTTGCATACGGAATGAGAGAATCTTGGATAGACTCCAAAAATGGAAAACATTTCCCTCTAACGTCAGCTAAGTTACTTCTTAATTGAGAAATAGGGGCAACAGTGAATTCAGGGTCACAAACATCATTATCTCTATCGATTAGGGATTCTTCATTATTTTTTGGGCTTTATTCAAATACTTTGAGCATGATGGGATCCATGGAAGCAAGAAAACATAATCGGTAATGGAAATTATAATGGCACTGAGAATTCAAAATTCAGTTGAAGGTGATAGTTGCAATAGCTCCAATAGTTCTCGCTTTGAAAAAGATAAACAAAAATAAAAGTCACATCAACTTTATATTATTCAACTTTTCGGAGCGACAGGTCAGCGGTTTCAATGTAAACCACTTTATTCTCCGCAATCGTCCCCGTGATGAAACATATTTACCTTCAAAACCCGTGGTTTTCATTTCGGAACCACTTTATGGAATTAACCTCAGTGCACTTTCCAGGCCCGCAATGCACACCAGTGGTTGATTTGTCCTGATCACAATCGTGACCATTGATATTTGATTTCTTTTCATCGTCGCTATTTTATAACTCCTTATGGCCAATTTAAACTATTCTTCCATATTTAACAACCCTCCAGATGTGTTCCAAATCATTTTGTGCCTCTGCTAAAATTTAAAGTTGATTTTTCTGAACTTATTAGGAAAATGAATATATATATATATTCATGGTTTACATCTTCAAAAATAATTGGCTCACAAAGAATGGAATGTGTCACAAGCGAGATTTGAGCTCGGGTGGGGAGAATAAAATTTATCTTCCCAAATCACCAAACTAGACCTAATTGAATGCGTGTGTATGCATGCGTCTGGATTTAAGCCTAGGTGGGGAGGATAAAATTTCTCCTCCCAAACCATCGAGCTAGACCCAATTGAATGTGTGCACACACACACATGCTTTAATTTCCATTCAAATACAAAGATGATTTAACTCCTTTGGATATCCTCAATCACTTAGTATATAACAATAAATAAATAAAATGTTACTACAATTATGACCACCATAGAATTGTTGAGATGTTGAAAATTCTACGTGCGCTCATATTGTTTCTTTTAGAACTTGATTTTTATCTCTCTTGGCATTGGGGTGTGTCATGAGTATTACACCTCTTCCATACCACTTCTTTCCCCATGTTCTCTAGTATAATTACTACCCTTTTGTCACCCTTTGTATATGTTACAATTATATATTTCAAAAAAATGATAGTAAGAGATATTTCATTTAGAGGATAGGTTGGTTTTCAATTTGAAGTTTTGATTCCTTGTTTATCTAGCCAAGTATTTGAACTTTTTCTAGATAGTAATTGTTTTTCACAATAAGTTTCTCAAATTTAATAAGCAATATGGATCTCATATTGTGTTAGCAATGATTTTTAGGTTGATTAATATTGCTCCCATTCGGATTCAAGTCTTTCCAAAGATATTTTTGTGTTCGTGCCAATGTTAATGAAAACAGTTGGGGTCACATCCAAGTCCTCTATAACTTTAATGAAACAATTAGCCCCACTCATGACATCTTAAGTGGAGAGGATAACACTCCATCCCACAACCACTAAAGCTAGACTTGATTAACAATGATGATATTAATCATAATTTTAACTTTATGATATTGAAAAAGTAAAATATATTATTAATATTCACTTAACTTAAATATAACATATATTAAACTTTATTTAAATTTGCGTTGGCCCTTGACCAAGTATTGGAGAACCTTGGTCATGTTTGACCATTTTTGGGACTTCGACAGGCGAGTCGAAGACGAAGCGCCCAAGTGAAGCGGAGATCGCGGGATCTCGCCCCCTTTTTGCTAGATTTTTGGGTTTATGGCTTATGTAACGGGTATGGGATGTCGGCCCATGGGTTTACCCATGCTTAGGACCCATTTGTAAATGTATAAATAAGTAGCTAGGAATTGTAAGAAGCATAAGATCAGATCTAAGTTGGCTTTGTGCAAGATATGTAACGGTTGTTAAGTGCAATTAGTTGTGAAGACTTTGTGCATACTATGTGTTGAGAACTTGTAGAGCTAAGTGCAAGTGATTGTAAGAAGGCTTTGTGTTGTTTCGAACTCAAGGAACGAGGATCTGGCGAAGTGCGCGTAGAACTCTTTTCCTATATGGAGTTGGTTTTGTGGCTCTTTGCATGTAAGAAGATTGAAAGAAGATAATAAAGAAGACGAAGAGTTGGTGGACGTAGCCCCACGCTAGGGGTGAACCACGTATATCCCATGTTGTGATTGCTTTGTGTTATTGATGTGATTTATTCTTAGTGTTGAATCTTTATGTATGTTAGATACATCTGATGTAGTATCATAGTGCTTAATAACATGAATGAATGCTATATCTTCTTGATGTTATGTGCTAAAGGGTTAATTATGATTATATCTTGTTGAATACTGCGTTGTTCTATAATTAGGGTTTTTACTTGCGATGTGAATAAGGGTCAAATACTAATGAATGTTAACTGCTAAGTGTTATGTTAAGTATTGTGATCACACATCTGTGTCCCAACTAGGTTGTATACACTTGAGTCCTACAACCCGCCCCCCGCCTCTACCTCGAGTGAGACTTCATATGCTTTGCAGGTGTTGCCGAAAGGGCCGATAGTTAGGGTTTTGTTGGTGTGTTGTTGAAGCACTAAACCCCAGGTCTACCCCTGTGCCAACAATTTGTATGTATGAATTCTACTCTCATTTATGATTATTAACACATATAAATTATATATCAACACACACTTCATTGCAACAAAATACCTTTGATGAAAAAAATACTATTTAATTAAATCACATTCACAACAATGTATATTATTAGTATTATAAAAGAAACACTTTAAATATTCAAGGTTTAGTATTGGCTTAGTCTATGTTGACACAATATTAAGATCTCGATAGGGATTTATATTATTGTGTGCAAATAAAATTTGGCCACCTAAAATAATATGTTGGTGGTCTGTAACGGGAAAACTTCCACTTGTGCCAAATGTCCTTGAGTTTAGGGCTATTAACTTGTTTTATTATGTCCAAATAAGACAAGTTTTTAGCCAATTAAAACCAATTTTAAATCATACTCTAACAAAAAAAAAAATCAGTTTCAACCCATCCCTTGTATAAAAAAAAAAAACAATATCACATACTATACTCCTTAAAAATCTAATATAAAAATTATAAACTTTGTTTTAACCCCTTACCTTAAACCCATACATAAATTCAAAAACACACATAAATCCAAAAACCACAAACTTTTATAATTATAAATCCAAAGACATTTACCTACCTAAAATGAAAACTTATAATTGAAATTATTTTCATAATTGTCACTAAACTTCTACGATTTCTATGTACCTAACAAAATCATACGTCAAGAATCACGCACCTTTTATATCAAGTGATATATTATTTTATTTTAATGTATATATATTTTTCCTTTTGTGAACGTGAAAGAATGGGCTACCATACTTGTTTATGATTACTTATAAAATTCCTTTGTACATTGATCCAAAACTATACTTCCCCAACAAATTGGCCTCAATAAATCCATTATCTTCTCTAGAAAGCTCTTGATATGATATACTTTCATGCTCTAATTTATAGGAAACCACTCGTGGGAAATCAAATTTTTGTAGATGGAAATTCCCTCTTGAGAGGAATCTCAAAAATAGACAACATAATATAAAATCAATACCACCAAAAATTGGCAATAATACTTTTCTCAAAACATCAAAATGACTTCTTGGTGTTGGACATGCTGGTCAGGAAAATATTTGTGGACCAAAGAGACCTAAATTTCCACTTAAGGATATGATAATTATTTTATTTGTAGAAAATTATCCTTTTGATATTTCTTCCTTGAGATTGTTGAAAGATAAATTCAAATAGTGAAGTTCTTCCAACTTGTTGAGAGTAATTGGAATTTTCCTTGATAAGGAGTTATAAGGGATATCCATGTCCATGAGATTTTGTAGATACCCAGGTGAATATGTAATGGAACCTTCTAAGTAATTGTTATATAGATTCAATTATTCGAGTGCATTGCAACTTCCAAGTGTTGGTGGAATGACACCAGTTAATAGATTGGTAGAAATGTCTATAGCTAAAGCATTTTCAAGTTTATCTTTCTCTAGAGGTAAGGGTGGAATAATTTCCTTTGGTGCTAAAGCAATACTCTACAACAAAATAACAAATATTACAATAAATTTCACAGGAGAGTAATAAATATCATAGGAGTGTATAAAGGTCATTGGTGTAACACACCCAACCCCCTATCCACTTTTAGGTTGGTGGGATGTTTGATTTTCATCTTCTTGGAACTCGGGATGAGTATTTAAGTTCATTGGTGCCTATGATTTGTAACTTCTACTTGGAAGTGGTATTTATATCTCATTCATTTCAATTACTCTATTGCATAATTATGGTTATGCTTATACTATGATATCCAAGAGATTACTTATACACAACCACAAAAAACCAAGTTGAAGTATTAGATTACCTGTGTGAATCATATGATATAATGAACTAAAGGGAATTGTATATGTTACATACTTGGGTGTGGTTCATTATATAGAATGAATGGCCCCATAGTGGCCCACAAATGATGGTAATGTAAAAATAAATAAATAAAAGGAACCTTGAGAAGTCATAAAAAGAAGAAAAAAGACAAGGCATACCTGATCTTTGATATTCTAATGTGTAGAATTGCATTGACACGACATCTAGAGAATCTACAAATGCGTGAACTGCATACTATAGTAAATAAAAACATAATTATGTTTATTTTTTCGTAAAAACCAAAAAATACTTTTAAGACATGTCAATAAATCCTAATAGAAATTAAAACTGACAAGATTGCAAATAGTAAACTCCATTGATATTATGTTTTGTAAAATCCATATGAGAGGATATTAAATAGTCACACACACACACACACACACACACACACACACACACACACACACACACACACACACACATATTAGATCCAATGTCCTAAATAAGCTCCTGTTGGTTTCAAGAATGATTTATTGGAGCCTTATGATCTTGGAGAAAACCTCCCTCAATATGAAGGAGCAACAACGAAGTCAACATTGACTATGTTTTTTCTCCGTTGGATCGAGAGAGGTTTGCTCCAAGAATAAATGGCTCCAAAAAAAATTAATCTACTAAACAGGGCCAACCATGTGAAGGTGGAATCTCCTATGGCCCCTCACCCCCCCACACATCACTCTCAGTTCCCCAATACTCAATCTATATTCTACTAAAAAATATGCATTAAAAATATTCAAAAGTGATAAAAAAAAAGTGATTGTAAAGCTATAAATGAGGTTTATCATTCAAAGGCATATGTCATAATTTTTTTTTTAATAAATGAGATTTATCATTCAAAATATGTTACAAACATACTAGCTATATAATGTACATCTATATGTCTTATAAAATTATTATACATCATCAATTTATTTTAGTCTTCTTTTGTGTTTTCCAGTTCTTAAGTAATTCATCCATGTCCATGTCTTCGTTTAATGGGTTCTCTTCAGTAGTTGATGTTGCTTCAGTCATTTCATGCCGAGCATGTCTAGTCTCATACCCACGGTGTGGAGGCTTCTGTGAGGGGACATCACCTACAAAAACAAAAAATATTAAATTTATATGCCCAATTTTTAAATATCATTGAAGTAGTTCATTAATATTAACAAAAACATCTACAATTTAATTATTTACTTCTTGGTCCACTAGTCGACACCGTTTGAATGGTTGCCATGTTCTCCTGATCATCTTTAGTTCGAGGAGGCTCAACTACGACATTCTTTTCCATTGAAATGAAAAAATTTATAAGGACAAAACCGTAAATGTATAAGTAATAAAAATTAGAAGTACGAAATTTATAAGTACAAAATTATTAAGCATATGATTAATATACAGTCATTTTACCATCGTGGGCCTCACTCATAGGAACATCTTGGGGTTGCACCCCACTAGCATGGGGATATTTGGGAGCACCATGATCTTCTGGTTGCGCTCCACTATTAACGCTTTGTCTTCCAGTGCTAATGGTTCCATTGATATTGTTGCTCCCCTGATTAAAACAAAGTAAGACATTAAATTTATGGATGATATCAAACATTTACGTATTTTGTAAGTAATGAAAGGTTAATATAGACTGATTTTTATTTACCTTATCCCACAAAATGGATATTAGGGTTTGCCCCATGCTTTTCCTATGATAAACCACAGATTTATAATCGTACTTGTAACCAAGTTGGAGGTCTTCCTCCATGGTTTCAGTTTCGAATTCGTCGCCCTGCATTGCATAAGAGAATTTTTTTAATGTTTTTGGATGCAATAAAATGAAAGTTGTAAGATGATACAAATAATGTTCTTAACATGTTTGGGTACTTACGATTCATGACTGTAACCTTGAGTAGCCGCCATGGCCTTGCTTGTGTTGGCCATGTTTCGAAATCCTTTCTTTGGTTTCCTTCGAAATCTCAGGCAACCTATCATCAAAATTTTCAAGTATGTTATATACCACACTTTTATTTTGATCTAAATAAAATTAAAGGTATTGAAATCAAAATATTGTAATTTATCTTGGGGTACCAGTTATTTTTTCTCCTTATTTTTTCAATATATTTTATTTTGCATCATCAATGATCGCCTTCCACTCCCTCTCTGGAATCAAGGGAGGATGCTCATACCTAGGGTTTCCTGCCAACCTTCGTCTATAAACATCCCGCGTATATTTTAAATATTCGCTTGTTGTAGAGGTGACCTCTTTTCTTATTGAACATCTCTACTCCAAAGAGGCCTTCAAGATAATCCATAAGTTTGTTTTTGAGTTTGGAATTATGGAAATTCCACCTCATGCGTAAGGTTGTCCCAAAAATCAACAAGGCCTTGCTCTCCAGGTGCCTATAAAAATGGTTTTTTCCTACACGCAAAAAGATATGATCATTAATTTAAAAATAATAATGTAGATGATTTGTGTATGAGATGGACAACATGAAACAATTGAAGTATGAAAAACTACCTGGGAGTCTTATTTGTTTTAATGGAAGTCTTATATCATCAACCAAAAATGTGCATGGAAGGGTCCCCATGATGGTCACACATCTAGCTCCAAGAAATGCAACCATGTCAACCACATCATTAGACTCATCTCTGTCACCACCTCTAGATCCTGACCGTTGTGTGGATTCCTAGTGGTGTGTGTCATGGATCCTTTCTAAATTAGGTGTGGAAGATGGAGAAGTAAACAATACTCTAGAATTTGTATCAAATCTCACGTAAGGACTCGGTGGCATCTCTGCAGCGCCACTACTACCAACATTGGGATGAACAGACTCCAAAAATTTCTTTATAAAAAAGAAAATGTTTTTTTCATGAGATAATGTAACAGTTAAAAAACAGAGTTTCATAATTGAACATATGAGTACATTAAAAAAAACACTTTAAATTATGGTTATTATCTTATATGTGTTAAGCTGCAAAATAAGGAGATTGATCATTTCTAGGACATCGGGAGTTTGATCTGGACATTCTAACAAGCTATAAAGTTCATTGTTCGCTTTAGTGATCTTTATTTTTATTAATACCATCAGATAATGGGATGAATACAACCCCTCCTCATCGGCATAATCATGATCAACATGGTCTTCCGACTACATATAACTTCAACATGAAAATCAATGTTATTTCAGTTATATAAAAAAATGAAATAACTGATCGCCACACAAATAAAATTATATAAAAAAATAATAAAATTCACGTAAAATGAAAGTCGAATTTGATAATCAATTACATGTTCTATGGTTGTCCCTTTTCCATGATCATCCTGTCACATTACAATATAATATAATTAGAACCCCCAAATAATTAAAAAATTGTTCTCGATAACAAAAAAATTGATTGCCACCCGAATAAAAACAGCCTCAATGATCAACCTCCCACATTATTATAAAATTGGGACCGTGAAATATTTAAAACATTGTTAAAGATAAAAAAACAATATAATGCAATAAGTAGAGGTTGCTTAAAGAGGTGTTTCATAAGTACCTGCACACTATTATTCGATGTTTATATTCGATTCAAATGGTAATCCAATAACAACTCTTCCCCAAGACCTATTTTTTTATTGCGCACAGGACAATCCGATTCTCTTCGCGTCCCTCATATATGTAGTTTAGTTGCTTGTTTGTTGACTCGGGTCATGTGTTGTTTATAAACCTAATGATATTTCCATAATCTTTAGGCCTTCCATCAATATAGATAGTCGTTCCCTTATTTTTATCATTGTTTATTAGTTGTATATAATTTGAGGCAAGTGCATATCTCTGCATACTTTGCATGTACCGGACTAGCTACAACCAATCATTATAATTGTAACATGGTCCAACATAGTCCATCAATTCAGTTACTGTATTTTATTTTACAGTTATTCCCTCCATGGAAAATATCCCCAAGCCATGCAAGGAGGATGGTGCAATGTGATATGTCCTATTGTTGACAATGAAGTAAGTGTCTAATAGAGACAGTTCCTTATCTACCCATTGTTTCACCAAATTCTTATACCTAAGTGGCACTTCTATGTCTTTTATTCTCTCATCATCATAAGAGCGTGATCCTCCTTCGACAAGAAATAATTCCATGCGTCTACATAATTTTCTTCTGAATTTTTCACCTCTGGTCCTTATTTGTGTATCATATCTACCAGATGCAGTCACATTTCCCTCTATTTGTCCTAAGCTTCCCTCACTCAAGGAAGAAATATCTGACAGGTACCTATTTGGTTGTACGTTCAATCGCATGTGCACGTGTTGTTAGTGAGTATTCCATCCTCATCCTAGTCCCAATTTTTGAACTTTTTTTTCTATATTCAAAGTTCTAAATAATTTTTTTATATCTTTAGTTTTGGATGCACAATTAGAGGGTGAAATTACCCAAATTTGTAGGGAAACTCATGCATGTGGATTCTCAACTTAGTGAAGGTTATGAATATCTAGGTGGATTTCACCTAGAGAATGATGAGAGGAAGAACACAATTCCACTTGGAGCTTGAAGACACGTAGGAGGGATTTTTTGGATGCCCTAAATGAGGAATATTACCATGTGGGGAGCTACGGGGACCAATACACCAAATGGTTGTAGCTCCATCGGGGTCAGGATCAAACTACGATACTATGCCAACACTTTCCATACCTTTACTACAGACTTAGGAAACTAACCAGCATAGAGTTCTAAAATATTGAAGACAATTTTAAATGGGGAAAAATTAAATAGATACAACGCTTAAAGACCCCAATATTTCTTTTAAAGAGAGAAATGAAAAATCTATAGGTTAGTTAGGATAAGGGTGGTTACCACTTTGTAGTCAAAAGGTTGTTGGTAAAATATCGAA
>ML803613.1:0-65932 GCA_009831015.1 Picea engelmannii | reverse complement strand
AAGACATCCATAAAACTGCTTTCCGGACACGGTATGGTCACTATGAGTTTGTGGTAGTGCCATTTGGGTTAACCAATGCCCCTGCCACTTTCATGTGCTTAATGAACAATATACTCAGTAAATTTTTAGACAAATTTGTACTGGTTTTTATTGATGACATATTAATCTACTCTAAGAATAGAGAAGAACATGAACAGCATCTTAGACTTGTGCTGCAAGTGCTAAGAGAGCATCAGATCTATGCTAAACTCAGCAAATGTGACTTCTTTCAGAAGAAAATACACTACTTGGGACATGTTTTGTCTGAGGAAGGGGTAGCAGTATATCCTGACAAGATCAGGTCTATCATGGAATGGCCTACCCCAAAGGATGTCTCAGACTTCAGATCCTTTATGGGATTGGCGGGATACTATAGGAGATTTGTAAAAGATTTCTCCAAGATTGGTTGTCCAATCACTGCCCTCCAGGAGAGGGGGAAAAAATTCTTGTGGACACAACAATGTGAAGAAAGATTCCAAACCCTAAAACATCTATTGACCCATGCACCCGTGTTGAAAATCCCTGACCCAGAAGTTGACTTCCTTGTGTGCACAGATGCCTGTAAGAAAGGGCTCGGAGGAGTCCTTATGCGGGAAGGAAAGGTGATCTGCTATGAATCCCGAAAATTGAATGAACATGAGGTCAACTATGTGACTCGTGATCTAGAACTAGCTGCCATAGTGCATTCCTTAAAAATGTGGAGGCATTACCTCTTGGGAAGAAAATTTGTACTTATGACAGATCACTGTGGTTTGCGATATTTGTTTGACCAACCAAATTTTAATGCTAGACAAGCTAGATGGATGGCCCTCCTTAGCGAATTTGATTTTGAAATCAAACACATTAAAGGGAAGGAAAATAGGGTGGCTGATGCCCTTAGCAGAAGCATGAAAACGATTCACCTAGCAGCAGTGAGTACCTGAGAGACAAATTTCAAGAACAGAGTCAAAGAGGCACAAGAAACAGATCCCTTCGTTCGAAATATGACCCTGTACCTACAGCAAGAACCCGCTAGAGAAAAATATGAAGGCTATCAGATGACCAAAGGAGGCCTTCTCACTCACAGAGATAGGATGTACATTCCCAATTGTGGCGACTTGAAGAGGTTCATCATGGATGAACTACATAAAAGACCCTACATTGGTCACCCAGGATACCAGAAAATGATCACTACCACCCGGAAACAAATTTATTGGCCTAGATTGAAGAAGGACATAGCCAAATATCTGGCCCAATGCATAGAGTGCCAACAGGTTAAAGCAGAACATCGACACCCAGCGGGACTACTACACCCTTTACCCATCCCAGAATGGAAATGGGAAACCATCTCCATGGATTTTATCATTGGATTGCCAACTTCAACCAAACAGAATGACGCCATTATGGTGGTGGTGGATAAACTGAGCAAGTCTGCTCATTTCATCCCCGTCAAATCAACCTGCAAGGCGATAGATATCACCCAGATATTCATGAAAGAGGTATTCCGACTGCACGGTATGCCGAGGGAGATAATATCTGACAGAGACGCAAAATTTACTTCCAATTTTTGGAAATCACTGATGGTGGGTTTAGAGACTAAATTGTTGTTTAGCACCGCCTATCACCCTCAAACCGACGGACAGACAGAAAGAGTAAATCAAATATTAGAGGATATGTTAAGGATGCATGTAATTCATCAACCCAAGAAATGGGAAGACTACCTGCCATTGGTAGAATTCGCCTACAACAACGGCTACCAAGCATCCTTAAAGATGAGTCCCTTCGAGGTCCTCTATGGTAGGTCGTGTAATACTCCAGTCACCTGGAGTAACCCTGTAAATAGGATTTCTATTGGACCCGATATGTTGAGAGAAATGGAACAGCAAGTGACTCAGATAAAACAAAATCTGAAGGTCGCTCAGAACCGACAGAAAAGTTATGCTGATCAAAAGAGAACTCCAAGAGAGTTCAAAATGGGAGACCATGTATATCTCAGGATTAAGCCCAGAAGGAGTTCCCTGAAAATGGGAGCTTGTGCCAAATTGGCACCCCGGTATTGTGGACCCTTTGAGGTTCTAGAGAGAGTTGGACCTGTAGCCTATCGGCTAGCACTTCCTCCCACAGTAAAAGCACATAATGTTTTCCATGTTTCATTATTGAAGAAATATGTACATGATGTTGATCATATAATTGACTGGTCTGTGATCCAGGTGGAACCGAAGGGAGAATTTCTACCAGAACCCCAATGCATACTGGACAGAAAGGAAACCCCGCTTTGGAACAGAACCATTGCACAGGTCAAGGTGCAGTGGAAACATTTTGGCCCAGATGAGGCTACATGGGAAATGGAGGATGCCATGAGACATGCATACCCATTTTTGTTTACTTCTATACATGAAATTCATGTTAGTAGATAAGAACATTGAGGATGATGTTCCTTTTAAGGGGGAGGGAATTGTAACACCCTGTTTCCCCTAGCTTGTAAATATAACTGGACTGGCCAAGAACTATGACAAACTCATAAATGTGATTATGTGATGTAAATGGACCTTGAGGAAGAGGTCAATGAATGTGAATAACATTTTGAATTTATTGCAGGACTGCTGAGAGGGGATGTGCAGAAAAAGAGACCATGATGGCGGTGGAGGGCACCTGGAAAGGTGGCGTTAACTCCCACCGAGAATTAATACCGTATTTGGACTCCACTGGCCCGGAGAACCAAAAGTGGCTCGCTGGCCCTGAATTTAATGCCTTGCAGGCTAGCAGGTTGATGGCTTAATGAGGGATGGGAAGGTGAACCGCCTATCTGTAGAGTTGTCAGGCCTAATTAGTGTGAGGGTAATCACACCACACGCAACCTCAAAAGAGGATACGGCATGGGGAAGAAGCGATTGGAGGGGGCAGACGCGAGGGGAACTCTGGCATTACACAGAGTGAGTGATAGCAGAGAGGAAGGATTGCAACCTTCACTCCTGGTCACTGGTAGACAAAGAGACACAGTCTCACAGCAGTGTGGTCTCATCTCGGGGGTGGCTAGTGGTAAATCTGTTGGGAGTCACTACGCCTACGGTTGGGTGGAAACGAGCACCCCTCTCAGCAGTTGCACACACTCCTGGTGTTATTTCTGATAAGTGTTTTACATATTGCATCTTGAAATTCATATGTTGACGTATATGTTAATAAACTGTGAAATTGTGAATGATTGCAGTAAAGAATGTTTGTGTAGTGTTTTGGTAAGAAAGGGTAGATATATGCTTATAAGAGAAAATGAATGAATTGGATTATGATTGATAGATGAATTTAATTATGCATAAGTTGAACCAAGTTAGACTTCCAGACCGTTCTCAGGAAGTTGTTTCCCCTTACTCGTCTCTAGGAAAGCCTGGAATAGATCTCTTCGCAGAGATCCCCCCCCCCCTTGGAAGGGTTTACCAAGAACCTGGAAAAAGGACTTGAATGTGTAAGTCTTAATAACCCTGTATGAGGAGGAATGACCCTCTTAAAAATTCTGAAGTAGCAGCATAGGGATAAGTAATAAATCGATGGATGAGATCCTATCGGGAGACCCATAGTCATTCACGACCGTCAGATGGATGAAAGTAATAAGGGCGTTACATACCTTGCCCATTTTTCTCTCTATCTTCGTGAATAGCGATGAAATCGGGATCGTAGACCCCCCCCCAGGTCCATGAGAACATTTGAACCGTTGATCTTTCCACATCCATGAAGTACTGGAAGAATGCGCGAGGTGGGACAGATCTGAGCCGTCAGATCTTGAGCAGATACCCATCAGCCGTCGGATCTGACAGAAGTTGCACGAGGGCTAAGCTCGTGAACAGAAGGAAAAATCCTGAAAGGAGGGTTGGCTCATCGGGGTATCACCTATCGGGAAATCGGAAGCCTCGATGACATGAGATCGGGAATTTCCATGGGAAATTACCCGAAAACGATCTGAACCATCCATATGAGAGAGGACGCGTGTCACGCAATTGTCCATTCTGGAGATCTGGACACTAGACATCGAGAAATTGGAGTTCCTGAGGTCGTGAAAGCTGGGACATCAGAAGTCTCGAAAACGCGAGGAGCGATCTAAACCGTCCATCCCCTTGGGACGCGTGTCAGAGATCTGTAGGGAGTCGGAGTCCGGAATTTCACGAGTCCTAGCGACGAGGCGTCTAGGACATTAGAAGTCTCAAAACCCCGAGAGTTAATCAGGACCATCCATCTGGAAGGGACGCGTGGCAGCAATCAGAGCCATCAGGGAAGGTCCCGATAGAAAGTCGTCCATCGACATTATAGCCATCAGGATGTCGGGGATCCTGGTGACAAGGGATTTGGGTATTTTGGATCCGTGAAGTCCAAAAGCCTGACAAGAAGGAGGAAAGGTTCATTGTGTGGGGGCCAGTTATCAACATGGCGGAGAATCGAGATTTGAGGGATCGCGAATCCTGAGGACGACTGCATCTTGGAATTGGAAACCCCGAAGCCCCGATAGGTGATATGACTGCGGTCATATAGAGGAGGTCATGTGGACCAAGAGTCTAGCCTGGAGGGCTAACGGAAATTGGAGCTCATCGGGAATTTGAAACCCAAAACCCCAAAAGGAGGTAAGACTGCGGTCACGGGGATAGTGGTCATATGGGCCAGGAGCCTAGCCAGAGGAGCTAGTGCGTAAAGAGCGCATTGGGATTCAAGGAATCGCCGATCCCAAGGACAAGTGTATTTTGGCACTTGAAAGTCCAAAACCCCGATAGGAGGATATAAGGCTCTCGGGGAATCGAGAGCATGGGAACCCTCGACATCAGAAAGGACGAAACCCCGAAAACCTAAAATTGTTATTAGGGAAAGACCGTGGTAATGTGCAGAGAGTCGTGTAGGTGAATGAAAGACCTGTGGATCAGGATTGGCATTTCACTGTTGCAAGCTTTGGGGATTCTCTTCGTTGAGAAATCAACGAAATAGTTTGATTTTAGGTACTGGGTATGTTACAAATTCCCTTGGACAAAAGACCGAAAGATGATCAGAGTCAGGAAGCATGACATTGACATAAGTTTGTGATGCAGGATGCACCGCAAACTCTCCATATGTTTGGAAGAGTAACCAAATGGAGGAGGACATAGCTCTATGTAGAGAGAACAGCTTCCTAAGGTCATACTTTATCCCAATGCTTGACGAACAAATGGAAGGATTTTCTTTTTCCAAGGGCGACTATCTTTGCTACCAAAAAAAGAATGTATATTTCTCGTCCCCTCTTTTTGGAATATTTGATTTTTTTATCATTTTCAATTTTTAAAGATCTTGAAAATGAATAAAAGAATGATATGTTACAGAGGAAAGAGTGTTGTGAGAAAGAAATCTGGTTCCAAGCGCATGGAGCATACAAATTCTCAAGGCAAGGAGACATGTACAGGATAAGGACACTTGAGGGAAATTCCTCCATGGGTCAAGGTGTCAAGTCGCGGAGGCAAGAAGTGTTGCAAGTATTGCATATAAGGAATGCTTCAAAGGTTCTGTTGAGATCAACATGTAGCCAGCATTAGGCCAAAGACACAAATATCAGACTTGCAATGTGATTAAGCATGACACAGTAAGACCCCTTCTATGTAAATTTTTGCGATCCCAAAGAAGGTAAGCTTGGTAGCATTTTCACTTTTAGAGAGTCTTAAAAAACACAAAATAAGACTCAAGGGAGTACCTTTTTCGTAGTTAGTCCAATCGTCTTGAAAAAGGGTTAAACTTGCACCGAAAAGATGTCTTTTCAAAACCATTTTAACGAGTGTGACAAAGAGAATATCACTCAACAATATTTTCAATTTTAAGGAGTCTAAAAAGAGCTTAACTATGGGCTCACAGCCTTTTTCTGAATTTAGTCTCATTAGCATGAAAATGTATAAAAGTAATTGAGCAGAACTCTCCCGACGAGACGAATCTCCCGAGGCATACATTTTTCCTCTATAATCTATTGGCTGGAAAAAGGGTTAAACTCATGCCAAGTAGATGTTCTTCTAGACCAATTTAACGAGCTTGAAGGAACAAGGCCACTCAGTGATCTTTTCAATTTTAGAGAGTCTGAAAATATCTTAACTATGGACTCCGAGGGGGTTCCTTTTCCATAAGTAATCTCCAAACCCTGAAAAAGGTGATAAACCGAAACCAAGGAGAATGTTCCTTTATAGAAGATTTAGTCCCTCGGGCCCAAAAAAGGGTTAACTTACACCTGAGAATACTCTTCTAGTGAACCAAATTTCCTAGAGCATACCTTTATTCATAAAATTATCCATCTAGACCGAAAAAGGGGTAAATTATTGTCGGAAAAATGTGTCTTCAAATTTGAGTTTGGCGAGCGTGAATGGAAACAAGATCTCTCAGCAATATTTTCATTTTTAGAGAGTCTGAAAAGGGCTTAAAGAAGACTCCAGGGGGGTACTTTTCTCAAGTGATACAGACAAGATCAAAAAGAATAAATACATTCTCGTTGGATGTTGCTTTCGAATTTTAAAGCGAGCTTTAAAGACAACAAAGTGTGTTCATTAGGAAGTCTCGAGGGTCAGGCCAAGAATGATGATTATAAAAAAGAATGAGGCTTTGTTATGTAATCATGATGGGGCTAATCGAGGACTCCCAACCCTATAGTCAAAACTAACAACATGGATGCCAAAATGAAACAAAGGATCTACCTAGGGAATCCATGTAAAGGTAGGCTCTACCACCTAATTACGACACTTCTAAAGAATCAATGAAGGTTTTGTGTCGCACGTCAGTGGGTTCGATCCTATGGCAAAGAAAAAAAGACAACGAGATGAAAAAAGTGGGAATGAAATCCAAACTTATATGAAAAATTTGGAAAAAATGACTTTTACGAAAGGATGTCAAAAATGTAACCAATCCCAAAAATAATTACCAAAACGAAAGGAGAAACGTACCGGAACGACCAATAGATAACTTAGAACTAAATTTGAGTAACCACCAAGCCAAGAAAAATGACACAGGGGACCAAAAAAGGGTAAAAAGGGCCAAAAAAGTCTATAAATAGAGGTGGACAACTCATGTTTACCATAGCAAATTGGAAATTAACCAAAAGGTAAAAAAAAACTATTGTTAAAAAAGTGGATTCTGGGAGCTATAGTGGACGAAACAACCTTCTATTTGGACCAATTAAGTACAAACAACTTGCTCTTTCATTTCAATTTCTTCTGTTTAGGTTAATTTTGAGTTTGGGAGGGGCGCGCTCTTGAAAAAAGGGTGCCCCTGCATGTACGCGGGTTTTCCAAGGCCATCTCGCATATGTCCTCGGGCAAAATAATAAACAGCCCGAGTACATATGTGACTGTGTAGTAAACATCATGCGCACACCCTCCTTTGCATTTAAAAAAAAAAATCAAGTATTAGCTCCTCTCCACATTTTCATGTGACATGATGTATGTTCACTGGAGGGAGAGAGAGGATCATGATATTGATACCTTGGTCGAAGAGGACCCTGTGGCCCTCACTTCACTGAAAAGTGTGGTTTGTGGAAATTCTTCCAGTGTCCATTTATGAGGGCACAATCAAGGCTTCTCAACGCTCTCTTGGAGAATTGGCACCTCGATATAGAGGCATTTATGTTGGAGGGTCAATCATTGATCCGACTACAAAGGACATATACTTTCTTACTAGCCTCTCTAGAAGAGGGAAACCAATTAACTTGAGGACTTTTCCTCCAGGGCCGTTAAAAATTGAGGATTACATCAGCATGTATTGTGAGGTTGGTACTGAGAAAGTGGGATCTCAAGTGCCAATATCAACAGCCTCTCTCAATGAGTGATCCTACTTCTAATCGGGTGTGTTATTAGATCTGTGGCACTCCATCAAGCCTCATGCACACATATGCATTGTGCAATTCAGTGTTTGGAGGAAACATTTTTTTATTGGAGTACCACCATGCTTGTATGCATGAAGAGACAACTCATAGAGTGTCGTCAGCGTACCAATAAGAAATTCAGGTTTGGTACCATTTTACATTCCTTCTTCTTTGAGAGGATGCCCAGTCTCAGTCCCAGAGAGACAGTATGGGGGCATGTAGCCTCCTTCCTAGCAGTGAGTAGGTGGGAAACTTTACTACCTAGACAGGGTGCAAGGAGGACTATAGAGGCCTTTGATGACAATTTTTTTTACTGGTGGGCACGTCAGATCCTGGTGATCGAGGATTACCCCTATGTAGGGATCAACTAACTGAGATATCTAAACATTCTTATGCCTCTCGACAAGGAGCGTGGTGAGATAGATAACATATATTTTTTAAGTTTATTGAATTTTTAATTTTCATATATATCCTTTTTATGTGTGTGTAGAGTACTCAATTATGAATTTTTTATGTACATATGTGGAGTTTGTTTGACCGATAGAATTCACCATGACTCAATGTCGTCCTTGACCAAAGGCAGGACCAGCAGTGGAAGGAGGACCAGCAACTATGGGAGGACCCCCAATCAAAGAGCCTGATAGAGTCTTACGACGAGTGGAGCAGAACCTCATTGCTCTCACTTGTGTCATTCCTATGGCCAAGATCGAGGATATCCTCCCAGCTATGCAACCACATGTAGTAGGGGTGCCTCAGACTTGGGTCTAGTTTTTCCAGTGTCTTACCACATAAGCATCAAATCCGAACACAAAAAGTTGATAACGGAGTTCGTCCCTGGTGGACTATGTCTCAGGGTCCTACTCTCAAATCGGTAGGCTCTTTCATTAACTCAGCAAAAGAATTTGGAAAAATACATAAGCATACCTCACTTTGAAATCAAGCTGCATAAATAATGCTCAGATCATAAAACAGACAACACCATTGAATGTGTGGCGTCGAATTACCAAAAAATGATTGTCTCCACTGCAATATTCTAGATATAAAAGTATGCAGAACAGAAATAAATAGCTAGAAATGGCAGATGAACAACAATATAACCAGAACAACACCACGATAATAACAAAATGATAGCAAAATAACACCAAAAATAACACTTTGATTACCGAGAGAAATGTTCACTTGCCTCTTCGAGGGGGAAACCTCCAGCAAAGCTTACAATAATATCCAATACAAAATTTTTCATACCCTCGACTCATATTTATATTAAATATGTCTATCAAAAGAACCATCTAGAGGAAGATCCTTCTATAAGCGGAAGCTTGTATTAGGTCTTCTTACATTGGACTTATTCTTCCTTATTGGTAGGCCTTATTAATATTGACCTTTATTACATGGAAATATATTATTCTACCTACATGAGGGGTTAGGTCCCTAACATCTCCTCCCCCTTAAAAACAGCCTTGTCCTCAAGGCTTGAGGTGGGGAAATTGATGCAGAATGGTAGTTGGTTCCCAAGTGTCATCTACTGGAGTTGTATCTCTGCACCATACTAACACTTCCTTGATGGTTCACTAACGCAGTTGACGCTCATGTTGGTCCAAAAATGCTTGTGGTTGTAGCCAAATGGATCCTTCTTCCTCCAACTCAGGAAGGTTGGTTTGAGTTTGGCACTTAGTTCTAATCACCTTATTTAAGAAAGAAACATGAAAAACAAGACGGAGCTTAGAATGACTGGGCAAAGCTAACTGATAGGCTACCTGTCCCACACGCTTGAGAACAGTATAAGGACCATAAAATTTGGGTGCTAGTTTCTAGAAATGGTCAGCCTTGAGGGAAGTTTACTTGTAAGGTTGCAATAAAAGAAACACCTGATCCCCTTCTGCAAATTGATGTTCAAAGCGAACTTGATCTTCTTGTTGTTTCATGTGATTTTGGTCCATGCCCAAATTATCTTTGAGGGTACAGAGAACAACCTCTCGAACTGTAAGCGTTTGGTCAACCACCTGGACCTTCGAGATACCTGGAAAATATGAGAGGATTGAAGGTGTATTTTTTCCATATACCACTTCAAAAGGAGTCATGTGCATAATTGTATCGTATGAAGTGTTGTACCACCATTCAGCTAGTGGTAACCATTGATCCCACTGATTCGGCCTTTCTGATGCAAAACACCTCAAATATGTTTCTAAACATTTGTTGACAACTTCAGTTTGACCATCAATCCAGGGATGATAAGTTGTGTTGAGATGTAATTAGTTTCCTTGTATCTTGAACAGTTCTTCCCAAAAAATGTTGGTGAAAGTTGGGTCGCGATCAAAAACAATAGAATCTGGCATGCCATGAAGCTTGAAGGCCTGATCCATGGAACATTGAGACACAATAGATGTTGTAAATGGGTGTTGAAGATCACATAAATGAGAAAACTTGGAAAGACAATCAACTACCACCATGATGACTGATTTATTTCCCGATTTAAATAAGCATTAAATAAAATCCATAGAGATATCCTGCCAAATAGCAGGTGGAATCGGAAGCGATTGTAGTGTGCCAGGAGATTTGACAGTTTCACCCTTGTTGCGTTGACACACATCACATTCAGCCACAAAATTATGAATGTCTTGTTTCATACCCTCCCAAAAAAAAAGCGTTTGACCCGGTCATAGGTTTTGGTAAACCCGGAGTGCCCAGCTATGGGTGTAGCATGAAGCTTAGAAATTATCGCGTATTTAAGTTTTGACTATTTACTTAAATACAAATGGCCTTTGTATCGAATCTCATCATTGAGCCAAGAGTACCCTGGGGAAACTGGAGAATTAGACTGCAATTGTTGTATCAGATGTGAACTTTTGGGATCGTGTAGCCATTCATGGCGAACATCTTGGAGACAATATGGTACAATGAAAGACAAAAAAAAAAAAGACCCTTCATCTTCATATTTTCTAGAAAGTGCATCAGCAACCACATTGTCTTTTCCTTTTTTTCAAATGATCTAATCATATCCAAAGAGATTAGTCATGCATTTTTGTTGCTCGGGGGAGGAAAGGCATTGTTCCAGAAAATACTTGAGGCTTTGATGATCTGTCTTCATTTGGAAGCATTTCCCCAATAGATAAGGTTGTCAAAGATCCACGGCATGAAGAATAGCCAACATTTCCTTTTCATAGATTGATTTTCCCAAATTTCTCTCAGAAGGTTGTTTGTTGGTAAAGGCCAAAGGCCAACCCTATTGCATAAGGATAGTGCCAATTCCTTTCCTAGAAGCACCACATTCCATAACAAAGGTCTTTGTGAAATCAGGAAGGGACGAGACTGGAGTGGTGCACATGGCCATATTCAAGGTTTGAAAATCCTAAGAAGTTGTTGGAGTCCGAGTGAAATAATTATTTTTAAGGAGTGCAGTGAGAGGTGTCGCAATCTTTCCATAATTCTTAACAAACTTGCGATAATAACCTTTTAAACCCAGAAATCCTTGCAAGCTTTTGAGAGTCTTTGGATGATTCCAATGTTGCATAGCTTCAATATTTTTAGGATCCACCCTTACGTCGTCCTTGCCAACAAGATGACCCAAGTACTCTACTTCTGAGGCGCCAAAATCACATTTAGATTGTTTGAGGAAAAGTTGGTGCTGAGAGAGTAGATGGAGAACTCAATCCACATGAGCAAGATGGTATGTCTAGGTTTTTTTGTAGATGTGGATATCATCAAAGAAAACTAACACAAAATGATAGAGAAAAGGATGAAATACATGATTCATGAGGCTTTGGAATGTGGAGGGAGCATTACACAAGCCAAAGGGCATGACCAAAAACTCATAGTGGCCCTCATGAGTTATGAAGGCAGTCTTAGGAATGTCTGCCTCTTTCATACAGATCTGGTGGTAGCCCGAACGAAGATCAAGTTTAGTAAAGAAATGGGTGCCACTCAATTCATCCAAGAGGTCATCATTGGTAGGAATGGGAAATTTGTCTCTAATGGTCAGTTGTTTTAGGGAACAGAAGTCAGGACACATGCGCCAAGAACCTTCTTTCTTAAGGACCATGACCACAAGAGAAGAGTAGGGGCTTGTTCTAGGGCAGATAACACCTGCGTTAAGCAGTTCTTGAACCATTTTCTCAATTTCATTTTTTTGGGAAAAGGGGTGACCATAGGGACGGATATTGGGAGGAAGGCTTCCTGGGACAAGGGGAATGGAATGATCATGAACACCACAGGAAGGAGGAAGTCCCTGGGGAGTGGAAAAAACCACTTGATGTTTAGAGAGGATGGATTGGAGGTCCTGCAGCACAAAGGGTGACTCAGTGGCTTGTATGGAATGGAGTTGGGCAATAATTCCATAATGACCTTTTTTGAGCATATTTTCCAAGTGATGGGAACTAATGATCTTCGAGGAACTGGCGGTGATGCCTTGGAACTTATATTGTTGGCCCTCCTAGTCAAATTGCATGGTTAATTCCTTAAAATCCATGAGAATGGGACCCAAATTCCTTAGCCAATATGCACCCAAAAAAATGTCACAACCACCCATGTCAATAGAAAACATATGAGATTTCATATGGTATTCACCAATTTGGAGACGGACATTTTCACAATGCCCTCCACATTTCATGGACCCGCCATTAGCAATCATGATTTGGAAATTATTGACTGCATGGATATAGAAATTAGTTTCTTGAGAAATGTGGTGATGAATAAAATTATGGGTGTTTCGACTACCAACAAGAATGATGACCTTCCTATGCTTGATGTAACCAATTAGCTTGAGGGTTTGGGGAGCAGAGAAGCCAGTGAGATCATTTAGGGAAATGACTAGTTCTATTTAAGGAGGGTCTGAGGGAGGGGTTATTTCAGTGGGTTCTGGTGACACAGGCACAAGGGGATCCTCCACATACTCTTCTGAAACATCCTCCGAGATGGCCATAAAAATATTTTGTTCCTTACACTTATGTCCCGAAAAATATTTTTCATCACAATTATAACAAAGACCTTTGAGTTGGCGTTCATCCATTTCAGCCCTAGTCAATTTCTAGATCTTTATTGGAGTAGAAGGAGGAGTGGGAGTTATTGGTTTAGTGTGAGGAATAAAGGAGGGTTTGCACTTTTGATAAGAGACAACATGTTGTGCTTCCTTATCTCTTTTACGTTAGCCCAACTCTAAGGCTGAGCCATGAGGACATGAGCATGAATCTCATCCTTGAGGCCACTGATAAAACATTCTCGGAAAAAAGCATCAGACATGCCCTCTGTACGAAAGTCCATTCGCTCAAAAGAAGCTATAAAGTGTTCCACTATGCCAGATTGTTTCAACTTTGTCAAATGGCCTAAATGGTTGGTGTCAGTGTCAAAGCATTCATAAATCTCTGCCACAAAGTGTGTCCAAGCCACATACCCTTGGCAGGCATTTTTTCTCCATTTCCACCATTGCCAACTTTCTTGCTCTAGATGGAGAACACCATACTGTAGTTTGGCCAACTCATTTGTAATGCCATACAAAGAGAAATAATGTTCCATTTGAGTTACCCAACCAGTGGGATCTGATCAATCAAATTTGGTCACATCCACACGTGGAAGGCGTAGGTCGCGCTAAAAGTGATGGGGCAGAGAATTCTGTGAATGAGAGGAAGTTTCACCTTCAGTATGCAAAGGTGGGTCAGATAAGGGAAGATCTGCAGAGATATGTAGCTTGGCACAGATCGTCGTAGCGATAGATTCAAGCTGGGTAGTAATTTGTTTTTTAAGCTCTTGTTTGACTTCCTCGATTGACACAGGGACTGAAGCCGCAATGGAGGAATGCATTTTTTGATTGATGGAGAGAATATTGGCACTAATTTGTCACACTTTTTGATGGGTTTCTGTGAAATTAGAGTGCAAGGTATTGAAGTGAGCTTCCAAGTCTTGCCTACGGGTATGGGCCATGATGACGAGGGTACACAAAAAGGTGTGGGTGGGACCACACAGAAAATGGTTATGGGTGAACTGTATCACAATAATTAGAGCGACGAGTTGAATCCAATGCGGTAAAGCCCAAATAAGGGTGTTGGAAGGGGGTTGGGTCCACAAAAAAGAAAAATTGTTGAAAAATGATAGGTATGACTACAATCAAGGCGAAGAGAGAAATCCAATGAAATAGGTATCAAATAATGGTGCCAACAGTATCTAGATTTATTTTTTTAACTCATGTGGAGTCATACTCCGATCTGAAGAATACTACAATGATGAAATGTCCAAATGCTTAATAGGAAGAAATGTGTACTAATTTCGCAACTCTAATGCAGGATACACAGTTGCGCCACAATAGATCTTGTCCATTCTATTTTAGTTTACATCCCAAGGGTTAGGTATTCAAGGATTCTACAGACAAGGGTTCTAATATACGTGTAGGGTCCAACAGTAGTACTCGGCCCAATATCTCAGGGAACCAACTAAGGAGGATAGACCATACCCTTATCTATACTACCTGACTACCTAGGTATTAGAGAGTATCTTCCTGAGTGTTTTTCTCGGTGGCACTATAGCAGTGAGGTGGTTGATCAGTTTATCTACGGAGGGATTCAGGAGATCTAGGTTGATCCATATACAGGTGTTGTCTAATGCACTACAACTCAAAGGGGTACCAACAAGGGTTACAAGGATGGCCAACAGATGTGCGCTTAAGTACCACTTGTATTTCTTGCGTGTATGAATCCCCGGCCACGGGTTTATGCACGTAACGACAAATCTTTGTAGCTTAAAGACGTCGGAATACATCTCTACCCTAAGAAAAATTAACCCACAATTTTATGTTGAGGAAGGTGCTCTGATACCACTTATAATATTACAGATATAAAAAGTATACAAAACATAAATAAATAGCTAGAAGTGGCAGATGAAAAAAAATATAACCAGAACAACACCACAATAATACCAAAATGATAGCAAAATAACACCAAAAATAGTACTTTGATTACCGAGAACAATGCTCACTTCCCTCTTCGAGGGGGAAACCTCCAACAGAGTAGAGTTGTATTGCAATAATATCCAAGACAAAATTTATCATACCCTCTACTCCTATTTATACTAAATATGTCTATCAAAAGAACCATCTAGAGGAAGATCCTTCTAGAAGCGAAAGCTTCTATTAGGTCTTCTTACATTGGACTTATTCTTCCTTATTGCTAGGCCTTATTAATATTGACCTTTATTACATGGAAATATATTATTCTACCTACATGAGGGGTTAGGTCCCTAACATCCACACTCTGATCTGACTCTGGAACCCCCAGGCCCAAGAAGAATTTTGTCTTGGTTTCCATGCCTTATGCAACCTGCAATAATGACTGTACCACCTCGAAATATGTGCCCATAGGTTGTATGGTCCATGCCTCTTCTCCATAGTTGGGTGTACTACACTTTTTTAATATTAAACATGGGTGGATGTACCAAGAGGTACCCACGGCGTATTAGTTATGGGCAGATGTATTAAGGTTTGGGCATAGGTGGAGGTTCTGGGGTTGAATCCCACAGAATCCATTTTTGGTATGTTGGTTATATACATATATATATGCAATACATTTGATGCAATGATAAATTTAGCGGAGTCTCTAGAAGCTCTTCCAACTTGCTAATAAATTTGGCACAGTCCACCAGATTGGCGGACCTGCCAATTTTTTTGTTTTCGAAATTCGTTCACGAGTTGTTATTGGGCATTTCCTGCATGCCATGTGGAAGCCCCTCATTGGGCCACGTGGTAGACCCTTATTGGGCCATTCTTCCCCATTCCAATTCATCATGCCATGTCAACATTCCATTTCATTCATACAAACTGCCACGTGGCACGATCCGACTGGTCCACGAATCGGTTTGAAAATCCAATAAGTAGGTGACACGTGACAGCCTCTGGTGTTGCCATGTCATCATGCTAGTGTCAGCATGCCATGTGTCACTTCCTTTCTCTTCCACATGAACTGTATAGATGATGATGTCATCCGTATGAATTTTGACGTCAATAGTACGAATGTTGACTCATCCCCTGCTTACTAGGCTAGGTTGACCAAAATTTGACCGCACATATCTTTCAATCTATAACTCTGTTTGATCATCTGTTTGCGTCGTTAGAAATATTGTGACGCGATCTTCACAATCATGCAATTTTCACTAAGTTTTGGGATCTTTGAATTTTACCCTTTCTTTATTTGTTGGAGCCATTCTGAGTGTTTTGACTTGCCTTCATGAGTTCTGAGTTATTCTTAGCCTTCTCTAGATCCTTTTTGGATCACGCCTTCCTAGTGAGAGATTTTTGGACCACCAAAATATTTCATCAATCAACTGGTAAGTGAGGGAAGAGTCCCCTCACTTTATCCATCTTGATCCACTTTGCCTTGCTTGGATGTGTGCCTTTTAAGCCTACTTGAAGATAATCAACATCACCCTTGCATGAATTCCTCGTCCTCTTGTCCAGGATGACATCTTCATGTATCTCATCCAAGTAATCACGTGCAAACTCATCAACTGAAGGTATTGAAACTTCCTCATCTTGATCCATGATCATGGGAGGCTCAAAAAGTTTCAAGTTCTCAACGTTCACAATGTAGTAAATTTTCATGTAAGGTGGAAGATCCAGACGAAAATCATTGGTACCACTTTTCTCCAAGATAGTGAAGGGTCCATAACAAATGGGATTGAGTTTCTTTCGTTCACCCTTCAATATCTTCGTGTTGAGGTGAAGCCATAACAGGTCTCCAACCTAGAACTGATGATAAACCCTATGTTTGTCATGTCAAGCTTTATATTGTGCTTGACTTTTCTCCAACTATTCCCTGACTATTTGGTGTATCTGCTAGATCCTCTAGATGAACTTGTGGGATCTGTCCTTTGTTCATTCTTCATTCACATCGGGATCTTTTCCATACATTAAGTCCAAAGGAACCTTTGTTAGGTACCCAAAACACATCTCAAAAGGTGAACTCTGAGTGGATGAATGTAAATCTCGGTTGTACACACGTTGTACATAGGGCATATGTTTATCCCATAACTTGGGACGCTTGTTGCAATAGCCTTGAAGCAAAAGTACCACTATTCGGTTTAATACCTTTGTTTGTCCATCGGTCTGTGGATGGAAAGAAGTTCTCCTCTTCAATTTGGTGTCCATCATTCTCCACAAGATAGTACAAAAGTCCCCAAGGAATCGAGTATCTTGATCCAAGATGATGGATGTGGGTAGCCCAAAGTGAACCCAAACATGTTGAAAGAAGATATTATCAGTCTTCTCAGCAGTGATCTAATTTTTACATGGCATCAAGATACACATCGTGCTGAACCTATCCACTACCACATACAAATAATCATGACCCCCTTTGGTCATTGGTAAACCCCCTACAAAATCCATGGATACACTTTCCAATGGATGGGATGGAACAAGAAGTGGTAAGTATAGCCCCAATTTTCTATTAGTGGGCTTACAAGTAAAACACATCACACACCCATTTACATATTTAGTTACAATTTCTTTCATTTTAGGCCAGTAACAAAACCTCTACAAATGAGCCATAGTTTTTCCTACCCCAAAATTCCCAGACACAAGAGAAGTATGATCTTCTCGTATTACATGGACTTGTTCACTTGTAGGAATACGTAGCTTTCCAAGATGGTAGAGTAATTTTACCTACAGAAAATAGTCCTCTACCTGTGCAACATGAGTTAGCTTTGCATATACTTCTTTAAAATCTTCATCGATGGCATATTGTTCTACATATCTATCATGAGATAAAGAAGAATTCTTCAAAACAATAGAAGAAACAATAGGAGGTCTAGAAAGCATATCATCTACCTTGTTACTTGTACCCTTTTTGTACTTGATTACCAAGTGAAATTGTTGTAGAAAACCCATCCACCTGTAATGTCAAGATTGTTTCATTTTGGTCTGTGCTTGAATATAATGTAAGGGTTGGTGATCTGTATGTATGAATTTTTTCCTTCCCCAACAAGTAGTGTTTCCATTTATTTACGCTTTGTACTAATGCATACAACTCTTTATCATATGTAGAATAGTTAACAAAAGCTTGGTTAAAAGTTTCTGAGTAGTAACAGATAGGCTTACGATATTGCATCAATATTGCACCCATGGCATATCCGCTGGAATCTATCTCGATATCAAAAGGATATTGAAGATTCGGTAGTGCTAATAATGGTGCGGTACTAATCTTCTCCTTCAAAATATTGAAATCGTTTTGTTGATTTCCTTCCCACTGAAAAGTGTTCTTCACACCGGTTAAGGAATGCAAAGGAGCTTCTATAAAGGAGAAGTTGGGAATGGATCTCCTCCAATATTTCATTTCACCTAAGAAGCTTTGGACTTCGGTTACACTTTTTGGCTCAGACCATTTTACAATTACATCAATTTTGGAAGGGTCAATTTTCAATTGTCCTCCTCCTACAATATGACCTAAGTACACAAGTGCAATCTTGCCAAATTCACATTTAGACATTTTTACATACAACGTTTCCCTTTGCAAAGTATCCAATACTTTCTTTACATGCCTTACATGCTCATCCCAAGTCCCGCTAAAAACAAGAATGTTGTATAAATATGAAATCACAAAGTCATATATAAAAGTCCTGAATACATCATTCATCACACACATGAAATTTGTCGGAGCATTACAAAGCCCAAACGGCATAACTAACCACTCAAAAAATCCATGTTTGGTTTTAAAGGTAGTTTTCCATGCATCATGTTCTGCGACTCTGATTTAATGATATCCACTGTGCAAATCCAACTTAGTGAAACAGACAACATTCTTCAATTGATCAATTAAATCATGCATACGAGGAAGAGGGTATTGATTTTATTTAGAGCCCAGTTATCGACACACATTCGCCATGTGTCATCTTTCTTTGGCACCATCATGATCGGAGAACCACAAGGAGATGAACTGGGCCTGATAACTCATTGATCCAATAATCCTTGTACCTTCTTCTTGATCTCTTTCATATGCACAACCGACATCCTGTACATGCCCACATTAGGAAGAGGAGAATCTTGTTGAAGATGTATCTCATGTTGGATTTCCATCTTAGGAGGTAATCCATCTGGTTCTTGAAAAATATCACCATACTTAGAAACAATATAAATTAATTCATTTTTATGAGATGGATCATGTTTTTGCAAGAGTTGACTTGAAGCCGAAATAGAGTCGAGACTTAGCACATTTTAAATGAAATAAATTTTGTTGATTGATCAGTCATAGGAGGCTTCTAGAACTAGGTCTGAAATTTGCCTTTCACTCATTTGTAGATCAGAAACGAAGAGGCATGACCTCGTTTGTCTAATTGATTTAATAAAGAATATGGTTAGAGGATAGGAGATGAAGAAGACTTGAACAAAGAGTTAGGTATCTAACTCTTATAAGTCTAATATTTATTTAAATGGAGGAATGACAAATAACTTAATAAGACAAACATGCATATATATAACTTGTAAATTAGGCAGAAGCAGTCAAGCTACAAGTCTTGTTTTGCTCACAGCATAAATAGAGGAAAAACTTAACCTAACAGGCTACCCAATAAATGACTATAGTAGAGGTATTACTGAATTAGAGCCATTACAAGCTGAATATGTAAAATAAGGAAGAAATAATGAATGTAAAGATGACAAAACAATACAAGAAAAACAAAATTACACAGTGATGAGGTGTAGAATCTCTTGGCATTATGTTCTATATTTGTTGAAAACGAATGCATTACAAACCCAGCCTCCAAAAGGCTCTCAGGTTGTCTCCCCCCCCCCCCCCCCCAACCATTCCTATGTTACACATATGCCTCATATTGGTATTCAGGTCGAAATCCTCCCTAATCTAAAAGATAACAACAGTTACAATCAATTCTTGAAACTTTCTACCATAGAAAATGGGCCAAACTACTGAAAAATGTTGTTGCAGTTATGGTTATGTATATCTCGAATCGCGATAGCTGTGTATAAACTGAAAGAGGATTTTTTGAATCTTTTTATTCTGATCAAAAACCTCTCTCAATTCCTTGACATCCATTTTCATTTTCCCCAAATATCCATTTTACAAACATGTGTCAAAACAGGAAAATATGAGATCCAAAAATTAGGGCTCGGAGATGGATTTTATTCTCCCAATATGTGACACCAGTAGGAAAAATGATAGAATCTATTTATATCATATGTGTTAGGCACAAAATCCTCCGACCGTTTCTCAAAATGATCCTTGAGTCGCTCATAATCATCATTTGAAAATGATGACTCAGTACAGTAAAAAACGCCACATTTCTGAAAATGAACCTCATCTTTCGGGGAACTTTTGACTACCTTCCCAAGTTCCAAATGAAACTTTGAAGACACCACTAGAAATCGTAGGATCTGTAGATGTCTATCAACTATTCTAACGTGGAAAATGGCCTCTCCAAGGATGAGAAAAATGGTCTTTTCCCAAGGCATTTTTTTGCTTATGACTAGGGTCCCGATTTCGGGTTTTCGGGTTTTCGGGAAAAAAAGAAGTGGTTATTTAAAACCTTGTCATCCAAATCCCTGAAATAGAGCCTGTATTTACATGTAATACCATTCTTATTATTTTTGGGCGTACGACACACCTCTTTCGGGTCTCCTTGTGAGTCTTTCTTCATGTGACTTAACGCTCGAACAGTTGGTGCATTTCTTTGATCCCCACGTGAAAACCTCTCCTTGGAGTCTTTTGTGCATGCCTTGTGACTTGGAATATGTGTGGCTTATGGTAGATAATTTGTAGATTGGGAAGTGAAGAGTAGTGGACCCAATGATTTTATAAATGAGAATGTTGCGAGGGTTTGGCTTAATTAATATCTTTTCAAACTTTAAAATATAATATTAATTTTAAAATTATATAAAATAATTTTAAAATAATATATGGAAAGAACCAAAATTATAGTTTGATTGTGTAACTTGACACTCTTCAAAATGAAGTAATTGTGAAGTAGGACAAAACGAGAGACCTTGGGAAAATTTTAAAGCTTTTGAGATCTTGACAGTAGAAAAGTTCGGCGGAAAAGGTGATAGGTTTTAGAGTTTTTGTTGTGGCAGAAAGGTTGGGCCAAATGGCACAAGGGTTTGATGGTTATAGAAGCTTACTCTAGGCGAAAAGGATCTGAAACTAAGTGGTGTAACATAAATTTTGGAGAAAGACACTGAGTTGAGAAATTTTCGACATTTGTTCCAACATAGGCTCCATCTAGGGATGGTTCTTTCCTGTAAAGTGCCAAGAAAAGTAGACCACGTTCCTTCATCCATTGGGCGACCTAAAATCATCCTTATAAAACTTTGAACCTTGTCACTTCACTTTCGTATTTCCGAGACAAAAAACCGCTTATGCATTCATTGGGATATGGAGTCGTAATGCCTTAGATCAAAACCATATTGGATGCCAAACTGAACTGGAAACATACTGAAAAATATCGTTGTAATCTAATGCTCAAAGTCAAGCTTATTTATATACATCATCTACTCTAACTAATATCACTGTTTCGTTCAAGTTTAGGAAAATTTCCAAATCAACCAAGCGAGTATCCCACTAACAAGCTTGATTATGCTTCCATCTTTAAACACGAAAACGACAGGAGCGGCTGCAAATTTCAAAACATGCCCTGAGAGAAGGTACTTATAGTTTTGAAATTCAAACTTCAAGAAGTTGGAAATAAAAAATTCAATCCCCCATTTTGACTCCATATAAATTGCTATTGTATCGTAGAAGGGAAGAGATATACCACTTTCGCAATTAATCCATACTTCCTCCTTCTAGGCAAGCTGTCTGAAATGATTTTGCACACTTTGTCCACTACTGATTTTTTCTTCTTCTGGTGCATAAATGTCACATTGAAACTTACTGGTATGTTTCTCAATAGTTGTTAAACAGGGAGGAGAGATTAATTGTTTCATTAACCCCTACTTATGTCCTTCATCTGTTGTCCAAAGATCTTTTTGATAGCTGTCATACATAGGCTTATTTTTTTCAAGATGATGTTGATTGCTTTCATGCTAAACCAAAGTTTCTTGTTGCTCATCATCTTCAAAAACACTTTCATCTTATTCATCAAACAAAGGAGGATTGTCGTAAATTTTCATGTGTGATGAAAAAGAAATCTTCTCTTCTTTTTCTTCTGGATATTCATCATAAACAGGTTCAACAGATAACTCATGAGTGTCATCAGTCAAACAAATGCTTAGAATATCAACTGTGAAGCTATCTATCTCATATCCACACTAGTCTAAAGCATATTCAAACAACAAACATTCTTCAAGGTTATTAAACATGACAGCCCTATCTTCTTCATGAAACAAAACAATGTCTACAAGATGATCCTCTGGCAAGAAATCATCATCATAAATTGGTTTACTAACTTCCTCTAAAGTTCCATGGTTGTCATCATTTAAACTTAGATTTTCATTTTCAGTAATAGAAGAAGTTTCACTCACATGTTCAGGACTGTGTGAATGCTGCAAATATGTGTAAGAAAAAGTTGTAACATAATTGTTCAAGAGCATATATATCTCTTCTTCTGTTAAAGCAGGAGGTGGTCTGTGTAATTTATGGATCAAGCAACTATTGTTTGCTTTCTCTTCTGCAGGTTGACCATGATGTTGAATATCTTCTTCTTCAATATGATCACAAGAGCTATCATATCTTGTTTCTTTATCAGCCATCTCTTTGTCATGTTGGTCATCTTCATCCACTTGAGAAATTTCTATTGTTTCTTCCTCTTCTTTAAGAGGATTTGTATGATCTTTTTGTCTTGTTAATTCTATATTACAGCAATCTTCAAAAAGGATTTCAGCTGAATATATCCTCTTACAATGTTGATGAAAAAGTGTGTGAAAATATTTCAATGAAGGAATACTGGAATGGGGTAAAGATTTATACCAGAGCCTAGCTTCTCTTTCCAATGAAAACATAAACAACTTCATGAGGACATCTTCATGATGTACATTTAATTCATCCATGAGCTTGTGGAATTCAAGCAAGTGTTGAGCAGGATTATTGTCCACATATCCTCCAAATTTAAGAAGGACATATTCACAAATTATAATGTCTTGAACATTGTTTGGACAGCCATAAACATTTGTAAAGTCCACAGGAGAAAACCTTGCAGCAATCCAAGCAGCCAACGAATTCGACATTTTGAGACCAGTGGAGTTTCCAGTGAATCATGTAGATTCTTCGAACCAAGGAGTCACCAGGTGAATGATCACAGCCAATTGAATGCCTATCCCTTATTCACCATCAAGGAATAGCTCTAAAAAAATTTCGTATCCCAGGGAAGATAGCTTCGTTCCTCCGTCCCCAGCAACAGCGCTAGAAAATGTTGTCGCAAGATTTGACTCTAGACTGTAATAGAGTCGAGCCTTAGCACATTTTAAATGAAATAAATTTTTTTGATTCATCAGTCATAGGAGGCTTCTAGAACTAAGTCTGAAATAGTCCCTTCACTCATTTGTAGATCATAAATGAAGAGGCATGACCTCGTTTGTCTAATTGATTTAATAAAGAAGATGGATAGAGGATAGGAGATGAAGAAAACTTAAACAAAGAGTTAGGTATCTAATTCTGATAATTCTAATCTTTATTTAAATGGAGGAATGACAAATAAATTTGAAAGATAAACATGCATATATATAACTTGTAAATTATGCAGAAACAGTGAAGCTACAGGTCTTGTTTTGCTCACAGCATAAACTGAGGAAAAACTGAACCTAACAGGCTACCCAATAAATGACTATAGTAGAGGTATTATTGAATTAGAGCCATTAAAAGATGAATATGTAAAAGAAGGAAGAAATAATGAATGTAAACCTGAGAAAACAATACAGGAAAAACAAAATTACACAGTGACGAGGTGTAGAATCTCTTGACATTCTGTTCTATATTTGTTGAAAAGGAATGCATTACAAAAATAGCCTCCCAAAGGCTCTCGGGATGTCCCCCCCCCCCGTTCCTATGTTACAAATGTGCCTCATATTGGTATTGACGTCAAAATCCTCCCTAATCTAAAAGATAACAACAGTTACAATCAATTCTTGAAATTTTCTGCCATAGAAAATGCGTCAAACTGCTGAAAAGTGGGGTTGCAGTTATGGTTTTGTATCTCTCGAATCGTGAAAGATGTTTATAAAATGAAAGACAGTTTTTTTCATCTATTTATTCTGAGAAAAAACCTCTCTCAGTTCCCTGAGATCCATTTTCATTTTCCCCAGATCTGCATTTTACAAACATGTGTCAAAACAGGAAAATATCAGATCCGAAAATTAGGGCTCGGAGATGGATTTGATTCTCCCAATATGTGACACTTGTAGGAAAACTAAGAGAGACTATTGATACCTAATTTTTTAGGCACAAAATCCTCCGACCGTTTCTCAAAATGATCCTCCAGTCGCTTAGAATCATCATTTGAAAATGATGACTCAACACAGTAAAAAACGCCACATTTCTGAAAACGAACCTCATATTGCAAAGGAAAATTGACTGACTTCCCAAGATCCAAATAGAATTATGAAGACACCACTGGACATATTAGGATCTGTAGATGTCTATTGACTATTCGAACGCGGAAAATGGCCTCTCCAAGGCTGAGAAAAATGGTTTTTTCCCAAGGGAGTGTTTTGCATATGACTGGGGTCCCGAGTTCGGGGTTTCGGGGAAACGGAGAAGTGGTTATTTAAAACCTTGTCAACCAAATCCTAAAAATAGAGCCCGGATTTACATGTAATACCATTATTGTGATTTTTGGGTGTACGACACACCTCTTTTTGGTCTCCTCGTGAGTCTTTCTTCATGCAACTTAACGCTCGAACAATTCGTGTGTTTCTTTGATCCCCACGTGAAAACCTCTCCTTGGAGTCTTGTGTCCATGTCTTGTGAATTGGAATATGTGTGGCTTACGGTGGATAATTGGGAAGTGAAGAGTAGTGGACCCAATGATTTTATAAAAGAGAATGTTGTGAAGGGTTTGGCTTAATTAATATCTTTTCAAACTTTAAAATATAATATTAATTTTAAAATTATATAAAATAATTTTAAAATAATATATGGAAAGAACCAAACTTATAGTTTGATTGTGTAACTTGACACTCTTAACAATGAAGGAATTTTCAAGTAGGACAAAATGGGAGACCTCGGGAAATTTTTAAAGCTTTTGAGATCTTGACAGTAGAAAATTTCGGCAAAAAAGGTGATAGGTTTTAGAGTTTTTACTGTGGTGGAAAGGTTGTGCCAAATGGCGCAAGGGTTTGATGGTTACACAAGCTTACGCCAGGCGAAAAGGGTCTGAAACTAAGTGGCATAACTAACATAAATTTTGGAGAAAGACATTGAGTTGAGAAATTTTCGACATTTGTTCCAACAAATCACACCCTTGGAAAGCGTCGAATGTCCCGACATCTTTCTCTCTAACGACCATGAGTACATATCTCTTATTAGTGTTTATGAGTCTTTTCATTTTTCCTGCACTAACAAGTGTTGTATTTCTCCTCATGTTGTGAGCTCTAATAATATATTCCACTCCCCCTTTCGTAAGGTGGTATTGTTTCTCATGACGAAAGAAGACTTATTTTCTATCATAAAGATAAGGACTTCCCAACACTATGCCACATATATCAAGTGGTACAACATCCAAATTCACTTCATCAATCAATTTTGAAGCAATAGCAAATCTGATCCTACATTATTTGGTGACATTGAGTTTTTATTTATCACATACTCAACCAAGAGGATAAGGCTTTGGATGTGGTTTCGTTTCAAGACACATTTTCTTTACAAGTGCTTCAGATATTAAGCTTACCTGGGAACCCGGATCAAATAATGTATTTATATTAGTATGTTTAGATACAACTCTTATGTGAAATAACTCATTCCTCTTTCATTCATCAACAAGAGATTCATCATTGGAACTTGAACTAGCATGAAGAGAATATTTACCTTGTACTCCAACCACTATGACCTTTCCTTCATCTCCTGAATTGGAACCAAGATCTTGTTGCATTGTAGTAATGGTCATTGTCTTCCCCTTTCCCCCAAACTGTTTTGGTTTCTTCTCTGAATGTAGTTTCCAACAGTGTTCTTCATCATGGCTTCTCTTCTTGCAATGAGTGCAATATGGTTTTCCTCCTTCTCTCGTCACTGTAGAGGCCTTCTTGGCCTTCCTTTTAAACTTCTTAAAATTATTTTGTGGGAAATTGGAAGGTTTTTTTGCGGGATCTTCTTGAACATGTTTCCCCCTGTTCTCAAGGTGAGTGGCTTGCACAAAAACTTCATCAAGAATAGTGGGGTTAAACAAGAGCAACGTATGATGAATATAACTGTGAAGTGCGCCAATACACTTCATTAAAGTTTCATAATAATCTAGAGGAATGTACAATGAAAGAGATTTCTTCCTAAATTCTTCTGCGAAACTTTGTACAGTTTGACCCTTTACTTTTCCTTAAACTTCCATTCCATCATTGCTTTATGTAAATACCCTAATGGATAAATTTTCTTCCTTATTGTTGATTTAAATTCCGACCATGAGGAAAGAAGATTACCAAACTTACTTCTGTCTTGAAGCTTTCTCTCCCACCATACAAGAGCGGTTCCTTCCAACCGAAGAGAAGCCAGTTGCACTTTAACTTCCTCTTCATCAATATGCATGACACGGCAATAAACTTCAACATGTTGGATCCAATTATCTATCTTTTTAGGATTAGCATCTCCATTAAACATAGGTAAAGAAAATTTTACATCAAGCTTTAATAATGGTTTCTTAAAAGAGGCCATATGGATAGAATGATGAGAATGCTCAGAGGAAGAAGAACTAGAACTCGAAGGTGAAGACAAAGACTTAGGAGGATCTCCTCCAGCCCCTTGGTTTACTGAACTATCATCATCTGCATGTGCTTCCTTTTTATTCCCTTTCTTCTTCATCCTCTTCTCGTAATCTCCATACATTTTGTTAGCACTATGATCACCTTCAGATTTCATGGAAGGCAAGCCCAGTACCCATCAAGTTATAAGTGAATGTAAGGGTGTTTAAAGGGTCAAATAGAAAAGGACTCAAATGATAATGTTCTAACTTAGATAACAGGGCTATCATGCACCAGCAATTAAGGTCTTGGCTAACTTTAATCAATATTTTGGGAGTAAGTATGAATAGAGGGAAGACTTGAATGAGAGAAGTGTAGGGGCTGCTGTAAACATCAGGTTCACAAAAGCCTGAGGAGGAAGGTTTCTTAACACAATATATTCTTGAACTGAGAAACTAAGGAAGATAAATAAACATCATGATAACATAATGATCAAACATCCATCATAACATCACCACAATCATTCATGTGAATCATTCAAAGCATGAACATTTAGCATCAAAAGCAAATAAGCTGAAAGAGAAGTTGATTTCTATTAGTCAAAAAGTCTTAAGTCCAGTACATCACTAGATCATAGTTACTTCATCAAATTATTACAGTATAAGGGAGCCTTGCTCAACCATCTGAACCCACTAAATAAAATGATCTATCTATTTATAACAAAAAGGGAGGCAACAACTGGAGGTACGAGTTGGCCTCCTTCCCTTGGAAAACTCTAAACATTTATTTGATCTAACAACCTATCTATCCACCTATGCTATAAAACAGGAAAATGTTGGTGACTAATCCAACTAAACTTTAAACTGATTTGATTCCCCTTTGGTGGGAAGCTCCTTGTTTACCATGTGTCTTTCAAATCATGTGGTTGTCTTCTTGATGCCAGGTGTTGTTTCTAAAAATTTATCCATCTTCCATATATCCAAAAGGTGTTAGCTTGGTCCTCCTAGATCCCTGGTGTTTGTTGGCAGCTTCCTTGGGTAGAAAATCTGGGTAGCACACTACAAGGAGAAAAAGTAGCGCCTGTAGGTAGCCCCCCTGTGTTGCACCTGTGTGCCAACTTTTTCCCTCTGTGAAAAATTAGGTAGTGCCCCTGTGTTGCACCTATGTGCCAACTTTTTCCCTCTGTGAAATATTAGGTAACACCACTTATGTTGTGCCTGTGTGTCAAATATTTTCTCTGCCCAATATTAGGTAGCGCCACTTACGCTGCGTCTATGTGCAAGTTTGGGTGGCATTACCAAAAAACGCAATGCCTTCAATATTGAATGTGTATAGAGAAATTTTCAGTCTTTCATGATGACAAAACCTATTTTAATTAAGTTCCTTGACTGTACAATAGGTAGTGCCTCTTACCACTGGAGAAACTAGCACTTAGCAAAAAAACCCAAAACCCAAATAGTTAAATGCTTAGCAGCCTGTATAGATGGTAGAGATGATATTTTCATAACAGTTAACTCCCCCCAAAAGGAACCATCCTCAAAAATGGGTCTTACCTTTACCATCTATTTTTTCATTTTGACACTTAACCTCACACTCTTTCTAGTAGAAAGAGGGTCTTCAATTGACATAGCAGACTTCTTCTTCTTAGCATTGACGGGCTTCTTTAGTGTAGTTGTGCTCTCTTTAGCTACTGGTTTTTCATCCTCAATGGAAACTTCAACCAACACCTGTAAATTTCTTTGGGCTACCTCATCTTGAAAGTGCTTCAACTCTGCCTTTAGCTTCTTATTCTGATACTGAAAGCCTATGTCATGTCTGTAAAGATTCTTTAGTTGTCTATGAAGGGGTTGGGCTCTTCTTGTTGCAAACCTTGTCAAGTCAAGGGTGTGACTGTAGCCATCCATGAGCTCTTTCATCTGAGCCAAGTGGACCTTATATTTTTCTTTAAGATGAGCTATTTCTTTTCTTGCATCTCTAATATGCTTGATAAGACTTTTGTAGTTCTGACAGTCAGGAGGAACGGTGGCATGCACAGTCTCAATAGGATTTTTCTCATACTCCTCTTCCTCCTGCATGGGAAGTGTCTTGTCTACCTCATCAGGTTCCTTGATGTCTTTACTTTTATTCTTCTTCCTCTGCATAGGGGTTTCTTCATTTCTTATCACAGGATCCTCAAAGTCTTTCATAGAGGTTTCATCTTTTCTCTCCAAAGGTATTTTAATACCTTTACCTTTACCCTTCTGTACAGGGTCTTCTTGTTTTTCTTCCACAGGTTTTTCAACGCCTTTACCCTTCTTCTTTTGAATAGGGGTTTCTAGTGAAAGTTCTTTTACCCTTGATTTCAACTATTGGAGGAGAAGAGGGAAAGAGAAGCTTCTTCCCTCTCTTGGATGTAGCTTTGGTAGAAGAAGGCACCTCTTCTAACCCTGGTGGAGGAGGTGGTGAAAAATATTTGTGTGGAGAAGGACAAACTTACTCCTTCGCTTCTGTGACCTGCTTGTTGATCTTTGTAACTTGAACAGGGGCTCTTCCCTTTCTCTTCCTACTAGCCCCTGCTTTAGAATTACTGGTGAGTAACAAAGGACTTGCCTTCTGTGATTGAGGAGTTGGTGCTAGATCCAACTTGAAATTAGAGGTAACAACAAAATGCTCCCATGAAATCTCTTTCTTACCCAATTCCTGAGAGACTAGCATTCTAATTAATCCAGAGTGGAAAAGGATAGAATCCGCATCTTTAGATTTGTCTTGTATCCTGTATGACATCTTACCTATACTCCTCAACAAGTAATAGGGAATATTCATCTCAACCTTACCAGTAAAATGTAGCAACAACCTTATATGGTACTGGTACAATGTGTTAAATCTCCCTTCACAAGTAAAATATCTATGTACGATCTTCAATAATCTGTCAAATTGTTCAATCAATTGACTCCTTGGCATACTTTTGGACAAATCATTGGCTTGATATTCAGGTTTAAAAAGATCTTTTTCATAGGCTGAACTCACAGCCATGGCTTTGAACCACTTTTCACCTGTAATGGGGATCCCTGTTGCAGCTGAGATAGAGGCTTCAGTCACCTCAAACTCCAAATCCCCAATCTTGGTTTTCCTGCCATCAAATTGTAATGCAATATGTCTTGCTACCTCTGGATGGCCTCTCTACATGTTCTGACAGAAAGAGAGGCACCCTACTCTTTGAAAGGCCTCTCTTTCCATGGGCTTTGTATCAAAAAGATGCATGTCCACTGGTTATGTCCTAACCACCTTTCCACCTTTGTGTGTCTTCCTTGATTGAGGAGTCTCCATGGCTCAGAATGAGGGATTTTAAAAGGCTTAAGGGATGGTAATGACCAGGAAATCTTTAAAACAGGCTTCAAATCTACAAGGTCAACCCCTTTTTAAACAAACTGGTAATTAGTAGGCCAAGCTTGACTTTGGGAATTACACCCCTAGGCTTATACAGGTATTTGAGAGTGTGGACAGTGAGGGGGGTAATCTGAAATTGGTTCTCTGCAATTGAGTAACAATGCTAGGTTCCAAGATGAAAGGAAACAAGGAAGGCAGAGAGGGTTTAGGCAGCGCCTCTAGGTAGCGCAACGCATACGCAAAGGATAAGCTATTTACAGGCCTATGATTTCAATGGCTAAGGAAGGCAGCAGTAATCATACCTAGACACGGACATGAAGATATAGGTCTGAAAAGAAAGGAGACAAGGCTAACATACAAAGACAAGTCCCTTACGACTGTGCAAACTTGGAAAGCCAAAACCCGAGTGAAAATTTCTTGTGAAAATTAATATGCAGAGGGGGGGGAACACGGGATACCTATGAAACAGACACCTATTGGAATATTCAATGAAATCTTAGGATGATATTGCGAAGAATTCGGCCCTCAAACCCACTTCAGTCTTGAACTTGGTTGCCTTGTTGTCACTTATCGAAACTCATGAATTTGCACAGCACATCACTGTTGAGCCTTTCAAAATTATAAACAGTTACCAGGGCTCGTAAATGAAATATATGGAAAGCATATTTAACTACCTACTGGCACTGAAAACAAGGGACATGACATCAGTCATGTCAATCATGACTTGAGGTGGAAGTATGATGAACTGGATAGGCGCTATGGAACTTCCTGATGAGTAGGCAGTGTTTCCAATTCAAAAAATGATTAGATAGGTAAGAAAGGAGAATGAGGCATGCCTATGATGTAATTAGTGAGGATAAAGGTGTGTCACATCAGTCGAATCATGGGAGGGATCGACCTAGGGACAAGTCATGAAGGGGACCAAAAATAAGTCATGAGCTAAAAAGGTTCGAGGATCAAAAATCAATTTGAGGATCAAACTAGAGATAAAGCTCAAAACTTTAATCATCTAAGGGGTCCTACCAAAAATAAACTAATAAAGGGATGAAACTTTAAAAGAAAATTAAAATCTAAGGATTAAAAAAGGAGTGAAAACAAACTTAAAGACCCAAGGAAATTTAGTGTGATAACACATTCGTTCGACCATTTATGACATTTGATCAAATACCATGTGAAAGTTTTTCTCCAGTTCATCACGCATGTCCTCTTCTGCCATTTTCTTCCTTCTAGATACATGGCCAACTTCGGGATTGAAATTATTAAGAGTTCCTTCACCCTGCTTATGATTCCCCCTAGTAAGCATTCACACTCAACAATTCAAGTCAAATATGACTGCTCTGATAGCAACATGATCTGAGATCTTTTCATCGTGACTTATAATGAATTTCATTAAATGAGCATAAATTAAAGTGCACCATTAAAGAAGGGAAATCTCAAAATGAAGAGACATAACCATCAGATCTGAACACAAAAACTTGATAACGGAGTTCATCCCTGGTGGACTACGTCTCTGAGTCCTGCTCTCAAATGGGTAGGCTCTTTCATTAACTAAACAAAAAAATTTGGAAAAATACATAAGTATACCTCATTCTGAAATCAAGTTGTAGAAATCATGCTCAGACCAGAAAACAGACAGCACCACTGAATTTGTGGTGTCGAATTACCCAAAAATGATGGTCTCCATGCTCTGATCCAACTCTGGCATTCCTAGGCCCAAGAAAAATTATGTCTCGGTATTCGTGCCCTCTAAAACCTATAATAATGAATATACTGCCTCGAAATCTATGCCCACGGGTATTACGTTCCGCACCTCTTCTCTGTAGCTAGGCGGATTGCAAATTTTTAATATTAAATGTGGGTGGATGTACCAAGAGGTACCTGCAGTGTATTGGTTATGGGTGGATGTATTAAGGCTTGGGCATAGGCGGAGGTTTCGGGTTCAAATCCCACGGACTTCATTTTTGGTATGTTGCTTATATATATGTATTTGAAATACATTCGATCTACCACTAACTTTAGGGGAGTTGCTAGAAGCTCTTCCAACTTGCTGCTAAAGTTGGCGTGGTTCGTCATATTTGGCAGACCCGCCAATTTTTTTGTTTTCGAAATTCATTCACAGGTTGTTATTTGACGTTTCCCACGTGCCATGTGGTAGCCCTTGATTGGGCCACGTGGTGGCCCCTCATTGGGCCACACTTCCCTCTACCAAGACAACACGTCATGTCAGCATACCACATTAGTCGTATGAACTATACGGACTACCATGTGGATCGATCCGACTGGTCCACGAATCGGTTCGAAAATCCAATAATCGGGTGACACGTGGTAGCCTCCGCTACTGCCACATCATCATGCTAATGTCAGCATGCCACATGTCACTTCCCTGCTATTCTAGGTGTGTTTTATAGATGATGATGTCATTCGTACGAATGTTGATGTCAACAGTACGGATGTTGACTCATATGTTAATGACTGGGTTAGGTTGACCAAACTTTGACCATGAATATATTTCAATCCGTAACTCTATTTGATGAGCCATTTGTGCCGTTAGAGATCTTGCAACGTGGTCTTCGCAATCATTTTATTTTCACTGAGTTTTGGAAACTTTGAAATTTTTCCCTTTCTCTATCTGCTAGAGGCATTCTGAGCATTATGAGTTGCCTCTATGAGTTTTGAGTTATTCTTATCCTTCTTTGGATCCTTTTTTTATCATATATACAAGAAGCCACCCAAGTAGAGCCCATTTCTAAGCTTCGCTAAAGCATTCCCCTCAAAATAATCCATACGGTAAGTGCCCTTCTCTAAGACCTCTTTCACAATGAAAGCTCTGAACCACATGGGTTTGAAATTGCTTGCCCCCAGGGGATCTTTGTCTTGATCATAAACCAGGACAAGATCATCTTCAGAGAAAATACGAGGGTGAACAGGCCGATCATACTGACACTTTACTCATTGCTTATGAGCCTCATTGGCTAAGGATAAATCACGATGCTACTCATCGAGTTGACCGAGATATAGAAGGTGTTCCTCAAGTGATGAAGTGTCTGGAAGTAACTCCACTACCATTACTTTAAAGAGAGATTTGGCATTCAATAGGTAAGACTACTTCCAGCCCGTATACGAGTTGAAAAGGTGTAAAATCGGTGGTAATCTTCACAGATGTTCAATAGGCCCACAATGTTGAATACACCATCAAATGTCGATTCGACTTGCAATAATTGATCGTTCACTGAAGAATAGTCTTAAGAGACTTATTCACAACTTCAACCTAACCATTTTCTTATGGGTAGTAAGGTGACAAATGTTCACGTTTGAACACGAGATTTGACGTTAATTCAGTCATCATTCTATTATGGAATTGACTTCCATGGTCAGTGACAATCTCTTTCGGGATACCGAACCTTGCTACTATCTTATTAAAGATGAAAATATTTGTTGTTTCTCTATCATTGTTAAACGTTGGCATATCTTTGATCCACTTTGTGAAGTATTCTACTACTGCCATGATGTAATGATGCCCCCTGGCTAAAGTCAAGTGACATGTAGTAAATTCAATCCCCCACTTGGTGAAAGGGCCAAGAGCAATAACCAGAAACATAGGAGCAAGGTATGCCTACATCTTCCAACAGAATATCTAGCATGGGTAGAACTTCTAGAATGCCTCCACGCAATCCTTGATTAATGAGGGCCAAAATTAACCTACACGTAGAATCTTTTGGTTTGTTGCCAACCCAGAAAAATGATCGCCACATTCTCCTATCTAACAGTCATTCAAAACAAGCTATGCTTCTTCATGTGTTAGACATCGCCAAAGAATGCAATCTACGCCTCGACAATCCAAAGTGTCATCGAGTATAAGATACTTTCATGCCTAATGTCGAATTCATCGACGCTCATCGCAAGAAGAAGAAGCGGGGCACTTCAAAATCTGGAGATACACAAGTATATCTCCATATCAGGGGTCTGAAGATGTAATTAGAAAAATATCTCCATTGATGGGTGATTCTCTGGGTATAATATCACTAGACTCAACTAGAAAATCTGAAATTAGTTCAGCAAAGACCAATGACCTTTTGGACTTAGCATTAAATAAAATCCAAGGCAAACTCCTATAGGATAACTATCCATATACTGATCTTTCCGCCAATGACCCGTCGTGTTAACACATATTGGCAAGGGTTGACGATGGCAATGATGGTGGTCTTGCGAAGAAAAATATAGTGAAGGAATCATTGGACAACGTGGACAACTGACAAAGAAAGTTTCTCAACATGAGAGTATTTGAGTTCCGGTCCAACCAGGCCTCATCTAAGATAGTATATAACGTGGTCTTTGAGAATTTCATATTCTTGGACCCGGACCATGCCAATGGTCGACTCCGCAATAGCCAAATACAACAAGAAATATATGTTATAATCAAGAGGTTGGAGCAGAGGGGCAGACGTCAAGGCACGTTTCAATGCTTCAAAAGAGTGTTGAGAGGCTTCATCCCAATAGAATGGAACCCGTTTTTTCAAAAGATGCACTAACCCTTTAGTGATCTCTGCATAATTAGTGAAAAAATGCCAAATAAAATTTGCTTTCCCCTGTAATCTCTGAAGCTGGGGTATTGTGCATAGGGGAGGAAATTAAACTATCGCCTCAACCTTGAGAGGATTGACCATGATGCTCGTTGTCGATACAATGAAACCTAAAAGATGACCTGGCATCATGCAGAAACTGCACTTGTTATAATTCAAGTGAATCTGATCGTAGCAACATCAGTAATATGAACAGATATCTTGCGAGAACGTGATGTTAGATCATCGAGGTACACCTCGACTATGTGTTTGAGGTCATGAAATGCGAACGACATGGCCAATTGAAAGGTAGCTCCACCATTCTTCAGGCCAAAAGGCATCTTTTGATACCCGAAGGTACCCCAAGGACAAATAAAATCCATTTATGTTGGTCCTTGGGTTTGATTTGAATCTAATAATATCCTAAAAAACCATGCATGAATGAAAAGACTTCTTATCCTGCACATTCATCGACAATCAGATCGATAAACGTGGTTGGAAAATTCTCTTTCGGATAAGCCTTGATCAAATCACAGAAATCCATACAAACATGAATCATGCCATGTTTTTTGTTGATAGGAACCGTGTTTGACACCCATTCCGTCAATTGTATGTGATAGATAAAACTGGCTTTGAGAATTTTTTCTACTTTTTCCTTGATTGCTACCACTTTTCGAGGATTGACTGGACGAAGCTTCTGTCGGACCGTTTTGGCATAAGGATAAGTCATGATTTCATGTTCGACAATTCATGGGTCGATGCCTGGCATCTTCTCCTAAGACCAAGAAAAAATGTCGTGGAACTCCTTGAATAAGTTGGTGTAAGTTTGAATCTCTTCGGGGGAGAAATCTGTTCCGACAAAAACATTATCCATGACTCCATGGGTTTTGGAGATATCGATTAGAATCATTGTATAAATTATTTCCATGTTACCCTCAGCATAAACTTCATTCATAGCCATAGGATTGATAGGACAAGGGCTATCTCCATTCACGGTCAAAACAAACTCTCTCGCATCTACTCTCCTAAGCTCGGGAAGAAAATAAGATCTATGATGTAGATCATCCCAAGGTCTGTCAAGACCAGTGATTCCCTCGAGAATCACCTTGTTGGAGGGAAAGACCAAGTCTACATGATCTTGAGTGGCAAGAGAATCTTGAGCCTAAATAGGCTTGAGAACTGGATCTAACTCCTATGAGGGAGATGGATATGGGTTGGTCGAGGATTTTTGGACAATGTTGTATGAAACCTCAACCGCAGATAAGGGCATGGCCATGCCAAGGTGCCCTATACCTTCCATCGAAGCTGATGGGGAAGGTAAATTCCATGGGTCATGAAATTAGCTCGTTCTAAAAGACGACACTTGCAAAATTTCATCGCTTGGATGGTCAGGAAGAGACGATATAAACTTTACATCATTGGAAGGCGGCGGGTAATCAAAAGTTCCCATCAATTATGGAAACAAATTGGCACCTAAGTTGACAGTGCCAAAATGTGGGTTATCAATCATCAGGACTGTGGAAGCCCTCGATGAAGGGTCAAGATGAGAGAAGGAAAACTGGTCGATGGTCACAATTCGGCCCTCATGCAAAAAGCACAAGACCCAAAAAACTATGGCAACCACCGCATGCATCACATAATTCCAACTCTGTCCTAACAAAATATTGTAGTCGAGAGGCTCATTGACCACTTCAACTTCGACACACACAGTTTTACCCCCTAACTGCATGGGAAAGGAAGGAATTATTCCATGTGTTATAAACGATCGACCGTCAAAATTTGTAAGCAACGTAGGCGACTGAGACAACTCAAGCTTGTCAATGGCCTTCCAACACGCCAACGACATCACGCAAGTTGAGGCACCCTCATCAACCACTGTACGGAAAATGTTCCGCGTAAAATATTTTGTGGTGTAGGCCAATACTATCTGAAAGGAAACATGGTGAGGAAGATGAAGTTTTAGGTTGGTTGGATAAAAAACGATCGCTCCTGGGTTACTAGTCTTTGTCGCTCCCAAGGAGAACAACACAACTTTTCTCTGTGAGGGCTAACTCTGGAGGGCCTCTAGACAATACATCGCATAAGGGGTCTATTCTAGATCCTCCATAAAGGAGTAGTTCTGAGCGGCCCTCGCATTTGGATTATGGGGAGCCTTATTAAATGCATATTTAGGGATGCGAGTCATTGTTTCATCCACTGCCTTCTCAATTTGGAGAGGATTCAATGGGTTAGTGGCCTCCTTTCCCTTCTCAACAAATTTTGGCATTTCGTAGTCTCGATTCCTGGTCAATAAATGAGCATTGGCTTACATCATGCAAATATTTTTGGTCGAGTTGTTATTGGTAGGAATCGGGGGTCCCTGACTTCGCCTATTGCGCTTGTGGATGCAGAAGCCTGAGCCATATTTTTCCCTTGTGGAAAAGGTTTTGTCAACACAACAGGTTTTTTTTGTGCTAATAACTTCTGGGATTCTGCAAGCCGAGGGCATAGGTGATTCGGGTGGTATTTTGTGCAGAGATTACATGGATACTTTGACTTCTTCTTCTCCATTTATCCCTGCAAGCACTGTTGGCAGCCTTTTTATCCCCTTTACCCTTTTTATTTCACTTTTTTTTCTTTCCCTTGGTCTGTTGGTTAGCCTTGGGATTCGTCAAATGCACATTTTGTACATCCGATGTCTGGGTAGTGAGGATAGTCAAACTAGGGGTTTGGTTGGCCACAGAATGTTGTATCAATAATTGTTGCAATTTATTTGATAATAGATCCATGGAATTAATTTGTGTTGATCCCACTATGCCATCAACGTGGGGCCCATACTTTTGTTTGGCCTTATCGAGAGTATATTTTGGCGCATCTGGCAATATCTCGTAGAGCATGCTAGACTAAGAGTAGATCAATTCTAACTATTGGGCTCTCATAATAGCCTCCTCTTCTAAAAACACCTTGGAAGTTGCTACGTCTTTCGATATACAGGGAAACAAATACTTCAAGAACCACTCGGGAAATAAATCAGGAGGGACCTTCACCTTGATCAAGCTATTTCTTCGTCCCCATTATCGTGTATGATCAGATATGTGGTCACCCTTGGTTTTCGCAAATTTGGCTAGCAGTTCGGTGATGGCATCGTATCTCATGGGTAACTAAAAATGGTTCAAGAAGACCATCACCAAGTCATTAAAGTAAGAGTACCACGAGCCATCGAGCTCAATATACCACTTCGCATCACCCCCTATAAGAGTGCATTTAAAAAGGTGTAATGTCACAAAGTTGTCTTTCAGTGAGTTTGATGAGCACCACAAGTGAAAGGTAGTCACATGATCACCTGGATCTTCGCCAGGCTTACCCTCAAATTTTAGAATATCCAAAGGAAACTTAGTCATCATGGGGTCCAATGTGGATTGTGACAGATCGATTCATTCAGTAATCTCGACAAGTTTGGAAAATGCAGGGTTTCCAGAAAGGGTAGTTTCGGTTGTGAATTCTTTACAGGAAAAGCGGGTCCTGGATTTTGGTTGGCACCAGGTTTCCAAGAATATTTGGACTGTTGGTCAGGGTTTTGGTAGAAACCATGGCCTTGACCGGAAAAACGAAATTGCATCTTTTAAGGTGTCATCGTTAGGATTCCAAATTTGGACGACATATCCTACACAGGGATTGCTCCTTGTGTTGTATTCCAAGGACCTTGGTAGGGGATGCCCCCATCTGATCCAAAGGGAATAGGTACAGAGCCTTTCATGGGGTTCCATTGAGTATGGAAGGGGTTACCCCTGACAGACATTACTTGCAAGGGAAACGAGCCCTACCAAGGATTCCAAAGACCCTATGTGGAGTATACTTTGATCGTCACTCCCTATGAAGGAATGGTACCTTGCACCGAGTTCTGTTGACCAAAGCTGGGGCTTCCCCCAGTCGAGAAAGTGGCCGAAGAAAAAACATTGTTCCCAAATGCATCGAACAAGGAGAACGGCATAGATCCCACCGTCGTTGTGTAAGAGGAAGGTCCTAAACTACCTCCACCAAACAAGCTATAATTAGTGTTAGGCTTGATTGGCTGCTGAAAACTACCACCGAGCGAAGGGGACGGAGGAGGTATATGACCCACACTGTAAGGAATAGCATTAAAATGGGGAGTAGTGCCCGCATTTGATCCTTGAAAGGGAGAGTTTGAGTTCCCTTCCCCCAAACCCATGGTTTGTAAGGAAGAATAAGTAAGAACTGAATTTGTATCAAAGTCGGGCATCTGATATGATATGGGAGTCTCTTTCACATTCTAAGTAAACGAAATAGTGGTCAAAGCCATTAAAGATATTGGACCACTGCTTGAAGTTATGGGAGTTGGGACAACTGAGGTCATGACTGGCCAAGGTGGAGAAGGAGGTAGGATGAACCCTCCAGTAGTATCCATAATGGGAGTATGGGGACTCCCGGACGAAGTAGCAGCATTCACTTCCATTCCCTCTCCTAGAACTAACTGGAGCTCAGAATATTTCACCTTGGGAGGGACAATATGAATATAATCCATGACAACAAGTCAGTAATCAGAGGATTTTTTGGCCTAAAACCTTCAGTCTCAAGTTCAAAAATGATGGATTCCTTCGAAGTCGAAAAGTCTCCTCTCGGAGCAGGATCGGGCATAGTTTCCTACGGCCTGGTCTCTTTGAACGATCCTTCTTTATCAAGTCTTTGCCTCAACGGTGGTGGAGGTGGATCCAAAGTAACCGGCGACAGGCCTTGAAGCCTTTGCAACTGGCAGAGCTATTGATCTTCCGCTTTGTGAAATGATCAAACGAAACAGTAAGGCTTGACTACTGTAGAACACAAATCACACACTAAACATTTTCCTAAAGATAATTCAAGTAGTCGACTAACTACTGGGAAGGATGGTTATGCTAATCAACACTAGAGAAAATAACTGGTGCAAGTGCAACTAGAACATGGAAGCACCCTCCAGGTATGCTCTACGAAGTGCGATCCAACATCTACCCTAGGTACTGTGGTATACCCTCATAGTCACTTGTGTAAGTCTGTAAAATATGGGAAACTAGGTTTCCAGGACGTAGTCAGTCACCAGGCGGGTACAATCAATAGTCGAGCAGATCATAATGAGTAGGATAACAAGTTTGAAGCCCTTGAAGGGTGCCGAAAGTAATTGTTCCGGAAGAAAACTGAGAATCTCGAGGATTCGAGGTCCACGAGGCTCTATAGGAAAATGAAATCGGTATTGTTCCCGAGAAAGACCCTCAATATACAATCCCCACTACGTTTAGTCCGATTTTGGAGGGGTTATCTCCTCTGCCTTTCCTCACGCGACCTCATGGTTATCCCTTGTTTTAGAGGGGGATCATGTCTAACTCTTACGATGTTGGACTTGAAACACTCCCTATCCCAGACTCCAAAGTTTGTTTTAAAATGGCCTTGAAGAGTTTTCTCTTCACACCTAATTCAAGGCCCTAAAACCCGGTGAACCTTACAAACAGAAAGTCTAATATATTTTAAGTTAAACGTAAATTTTAAGGCTTGATTTACATAAAGGGTGTAATCATGCAACTGATGGTGTTATGAAGAGACAAATAAAGAAGAGAATTTTATAGCATTTGAAAGAAAAAATATACTTCGAACTTAAAGGAAATCTTATAAAACTCTTTGTCAAATTCAACTTTTCTAAACAATGTTTCAAGATCTTTTAGTTTAAAAGTTTCCTAAAAAGTGCTTTCATTTTACTAGGAAAAACTGCTTGTATTTCAGGAAATCGAAAAGAACTTTGAAATGAAAACTCTTTTTCTTTTGAAAACAACAACCTTGACTACTTTACCAAATTAAATGCAAGAAACTAAATTCATTTTTTTATTTTCCGAATTGCTTTAACAAGAAAAATTGAAGTAGAAACTTTTTTTTCGTTTTTCAAAGCAAGAAACAGGAACAAAGAGAAAACGGAAACCAAGATTTATAAATACCCTAAGCCAACTGTGGAAACAAATAGATTCAACCAAGAAACCAAAAAGAGGATCTAAAACTTGACAGTTCCCTCTAAACCTTTTATGGAAAACAAAAGAAAAATAAGGAACAAGTTAACTGAAACTTTAACCCAAGCTATGGACAAAGATAGAGACTTTGAGGGGTTCAAGAAAGTCCTAAGAAGCCCAAACTTCTATCAGGAAAGAGACAGGCCTCTCTTTGTTAAGAAACACTTTCAAGACACAAAGACATGGGTTGTTGCATCAGTAGCCTACGTATGTACGTGGCTTGTCTATTGTGCAGAGCGCGTATGTACACAGGTTGACCCAAAATAGGATGCGTACACCTCTAAGACTTTTCAAAAATAAAAAGACTAGGCAAACTGACAGGGTAGGGAAAGATGGTATGCACCTTGCAGGTGACCAAAAACCCTTAAAATACTCAGTAAACCTGACTAAAACTCAAAAGGAAATCAAGAATCCAATCAACAACCCAAAAAACCTCCCTAAAAACCCTCAAGAGACTTCCTAGTGGAGTCGTCAATCCTGCTAGTGGGAACATCCCCCTATAACTATACCAGGGTTTAAATCCCCCTATAAATGACTCCCTAAAAGTCAAGATCTGTAGCTCTCGAGGATGCAAGTCTCCTCAATATCTGTATCTCCCAAGGATGCAAGTCTCCTCCCAAACATGACCTACATCCACCACTAGGAAAACAAGGCTACAAGCATGTTATTTATATTCATAAATTAGGGTTAGATATAAATTGTTATGTATAAATCAATGAAAATACATAAAAACCATCATTTGGGACATGGAAAAGAGATTATTTTATTCATTAATCAAAGATTGAAGCTTACAACCTTTGCAGGCCAATGCTCGGAGAACCTGGTCCAGGATCCTTTTAACAATTCTCCAAGTGCACCTTCAACAATCCTTTTCTCACAATCTACTTATCACCTCAAAGGGAAGGGAATGGATTGTATGGAAGAAAAGGGGCTAGAGAGGGAATTTTGAGGAAATAACTCACAAAAGGTTGCAAATTCTTGGGCAAGGAAGGGAAGGGAATTTAGGCAGAGTTTCACCGTTCTAATGCTTGATTTTGGAATGAGACCCCAAGACCTCCTTTTATATGGAAAAAGGATAGTTATTCAGTTGGGGGATGGGCTATAGCAGGTGAATTGGGTTGGAAACCTCCAATAGCTCGTAAATCCACCGAATTCCTTACAAATTTTTAATTTTTTCAACTTTTGGAGGTATACGTGGGTTGTTTAGTGTGCATCAAGCATATGTATGCGGGTAGTAGTGCAGTAGGGCGCATACATGCTCTAAAAAATGGTTTTTTAAATAGAGTTCCTTAGCAGTGATTTGGCAAATTATGCAAGTAGGAAGGCCAATTCCATGTATGCATGAGTAGGGAATTTTAGGGATATAACACTTCCTCAAGCCAAGGGAGTTGGTGATTCAAGTGGTCGTTCATGCAAATCTTACATAGAAACTTCACCTTTCTCTTTTTCGTTTTTTCCCTCACGGACATTATTTCACCCTTCTTATCACCCTTACCCTTCTTGTTTTTAGGTTTCCTCTTTCCCTTGGTTTGTTGGTTACCCTTGGGATTTATCGATTGCACATTGTACATCCGACGCTTGGGTTACAGGGGCATCAAAAATATAATTTTGGTTGGCCATGGTCTATTGAATCGATAATTGATGTAATTGATTAGACAATTGATATGTAGGCTTGCTCTGTGTTGAACCTACTATGTCATCATCGTGAGGCCCAGAATTTTGTTTGGTCTTATTGAATGTAGACCATGGTACATAGAGAAGGATCTCATATAGCATACTGGACTGAGAGTAAATCAACTCCATTTGTTGGGCTCTCATGGTATCCTCTTCTTCGGAAAAAACCTCGGGCGTTGTGATGTATTTGGATACACAGGGTACCAAGGACTTTAGGAACCACTCGAGAAAAAATGCGGGAGGGACCTTAACTTTGATCAAACTCTTTCATCATCACCATTCTCAGATGTCATCCAAGATATGGTCAGATTTCGTTTGCTCAAAGTTGGCCAGCAACTCGGTGTCGGCATCATATATTACTGGTAATTGGAAATTTTTTAACAATACCATAGCCAGGTCATTAAAGTAAGCGTACTTCAAGCTATCAAGATTGATATACCATTTTGTGGCACCCCCTATAAGAGTGCATTGAAACAAATGCAATTGAATGAAGTCATCTTTTAACGAATTGGATGAGCACCATAAGTGAAAATGTGTCACGTGATCACCTGGATCTTTGTCAGGCATGCCTTCGAACTTAGGGATGTTCGAGGGAAACTTAGTCAGCATGGGGGGCCAACACGGATCATGAAATATCGGGTCATTCAAAAGTCTCGATAAGTCTGGCAAATGCAGAGTTTCCAGAAAAGGTAGTCTCGGTTGTAGCGAATTCGCATGAAAAAGGGGCCTGGATTTTGGTTGGCACTAGGTTTCCAAGAAAATTTTGACTATTGGCCAGTATTTTTGTAGAGACCATGGTGGCCCTATCCGGAAAAAGGGACTTTCATTTTATTTTTCATCGTCAATTGATTCTCGTAGTTGGATGGCATGCCTTGTGCAAGGATTATTCCTTGTATAGTATTCCAAGGACCTTGGTTGGGGATGCCCCTAGTCGACCCTCCTAGAATAGGTATTGAACCTTGCCTGGGGTTCCACTGAGTGTGGGAGGGGTTTCTCCAGATCAACACCCTTTTCGAAGGAAACGAGCCCTGCCAAGGATTTCCTATACCTTGTGAGGAGTAAACTCATGTCATTGCTCCTTGCAAAGTAATGAAACCTTGTGTAGGGTTTTGTTGACCAAAAATGGGGTTTCCCCCAGTCAAGAAAACAAACGATGAGAAAACATTATTTCCAAATGCATCTAACAAAGAAAAAGGCATAGATCCCACCAGAGTCTTGTAGGATTGAGGTCCATGGCTCCCCATACTAAACAAACTAGAGTTGGTATTAAGCCGGATCGACTGCTGGAAAGTTCCTCCGAGAAAAGGAGATGGGGGAGGGATGGGACCCCCACCGTAATTGATAGTGTTGAATGGGGTAGTGGTTCCAATGGCAGATCCTTGCCAGGGGGAATTAGAGCTCCCTTCCCCTAGACCAATGGTCTATAGAGTATAGTAGGTTAGAATTGAACTAGATTCAAAACACGACATCTCATATGAAAAGGGAGCACCAGACGCATTGTAGATAGAGGGAATAGTGGTCAAATTCATCAAAGGGATTGCACCACTGCCCAAAGTAGTGGGTGTCTAGACAGTCATAGTCCTGACAAGAGGAGGTGGGGGAGGATTTAAAACAACCCCTCCTACGACATCCAATATGGGAGTATGAGGACTCACGGATGAAGTAGCACTAGTTTCTTCCATCATCGCTCGTTGAACAAACTATCGTTTAGGTGAAGTCACCTCAGGAGGGACTATCTTAATTAGAAGTGGCACTTATAAGTCAGTGATAGAAGGGTTTGTTGGCCTGAATCCTTCAGTCTCGTGGTCAGAAACAATGGATTCCTATGGTGCAGGAAATTCTTCTCTAGAAGGGTTTGTTGGCCTGAACTGGCTCAGGCATAGTTTCATGTGGCCCGGTAGCTTCGAATGAGCCTTATTGATCTAGCCTATGCCTCAACAGTGGCGGAGGTGGCTCTAAAGTAACTGGTGACACTCCCTGAAGCCTACGTGAATGATGAAGTTGTTGATCTTCCACCTTGTGAAAATATCAATTGACACCGTAAGGTTGAGCTAGTGCAAAACACAGAGCACACACTAAAAAGTTCCTAACAGAAAATCAAGTAAAAAATTGACTGGCAGGAATAAAAGTTTCGTCAATCGACAGCAGAGCAACTTACTGGTGCAAGTGTAACTCGAACAACGAATCACCCTCTAGGTATACTCTGCAAAGCGCGATCCAACATCTGCCCTGGGTACTGAAGTATACCCCCGAAGTCACTAGTGTAAGTCCCTAAAAAAAGGAAGCTAGGTTTCCAACTTGCAGTCAGTCGCCACGCAGGTACAGTCGACAGTCGAGTTGATCGTAATGAGAAGGGTAACAAATTCTGAAGCCTTCCAAGGGTATCAAAGGTAAATGGGTCGGAAGACAACTGAGGATATCGAATGGATTCGAGTTCCACGAGTCTCCATATTCAAATGTGATCAATTTAATTCCCAAGAACGACCCTCAATATATGATCCCCACTATGCTTCGTTCATTATTGAAGGGGTTATCTCCTCTACCATTCCTAACATGACCTCATGTTTATCCCCTATGTTAGAGAAGAGTCTTGACTGACTCTTACAATACTGGACTCTGAAACTCCCTATCACATACTCTTATGTGTGTTTAGGCATCCTTGAAGAGTTTCCTCTCCACACCTATTTCAAGTCCCTAGAGCCTAGATTACTTGGTGAACCCTAAAAACAAAATTTTATTTGATTTTAAGTGTTAATTGTTGATTTTAATTGTCTTGATTTACTCAAAAGGGTATGGACGTGCAACTTATGGTGTTTACAAGAAACGAAAGAGAAGAAAAATTTTAGAGCATTCGTGCAAAAGCAAACTAGATTCTTCAAATTGAAAGAAATGGCTTTTAAATATTTGTAAATGCAAACTTTTCTAACCAGTATTCCAAGATCCTATAATGAAAAAAGTTTCCTAGAATGCGCTTTTCATTTTACAATGTAAATGAAAACTACTAAACTTTTAGGGAAAAAGAAAAAAAGGAACTTTGAAAAATAACTCTTTTCTTTTGTAAAAAAACAACCTATGCTACAACTACCAAACTAAATGCAACAATTTTGATTTTTTTAAATGCTTAGAAAGAAAAACACAAGAAAAATATATTTTTGTTTTTCAAAGCATAAACGAGATAAAGAGAAAATAAACCCAAGACTAACACAAACCCTAAACCACTGCATGAACGCAGGGATTCACTGGAATCCACGGGAGGATCTAATAGTTATAGGTTGACTCTAAACCTCTAAAGAAAATAAAAGAAAATAAAGAAACAATAGGGGTTCTTTACAAAGAAAAATATAAACTGAATCTTTAACCCAACCAAACACAATTAATAGAGACCTTGAAGAGTTTCATAATGGCCTGAGAAGCAAAAAGCTTCTTTCCAGGAAAGGAAAAAACCTTTTTTTTTTAAACTTCCAAAACACAGAGATGCATTTTTTGCACAAGCAACCTACGTATGTACGCGGGTTGTATACTATGAAGACCACGTATGTACATGGGCTATACTAAGGACAAGGCACGTACACCTTTGTAAATTTTCAAAAAGAAAAAATTATTGGATAAATGACTGGGCAGGGAAGGATGGTAGGCACCTGGAAAGTGACCAGAGACCCTAAACTGACTCAGTGAACTTTGAAAACTCAATAAGAAACTGGAAAAAAAAAAAAAAAAATCAAACAAAAATCACCCACTAAGATCCTATTGAGACTCCCCAGTGGATTTTTCAATTCTGCTATGGGGAAAATCCCCCTATACTGGGTCTAGGTACAGGCAGAGTGATGACTTTCCTTAAAATATTGTTCTACCCTTAAGCAACCCCAAAATTATCTATACTAAATGATGAGAGAGAGGAAAGAGGTTCAATGGGTGCACCTTTAGTCCTTGTGATTGGAGCAGACCTCTTTCATTTGTTGCAGCCTTCTAGATTGCGAGTCTCCTCCCAAAGTTAACCTGCAAAAGATTAGGAAAATAATACCATAACACATGCAATATCTACTTATTTCTTTCAATGTTTAGATATATATATATAAATGCATAAATCAATAAAAGCAACAAGGACGAACTCATTTATTAAGTTTCAATACAAAAATGATTACAACCTTTGTCGACAATCGCTCCATGGACCAAGTTCGAGCTCCTCTATCGTGGATCCAAGTGCATCAATCCCACATTAGATTCTCACAACCAACTTATCACTTAGGGAAGGAGAAAGGGTTGGAGGGGAATGTTGAGGCCAAAACTCAGAATAGGATGCAAATCTTGGGCTAAGAAGGGGAAGGGATTTTGGCAGAGTTTTATTATTCTCTTGCTTGTATTTTCAAATGAAACCCCGAGACCTCTTTTTTTATGAGAAAAATATGGTTATTCAGTTTGGGTACAGGATACAAGCGGTAAAATGGTTAGGAAACCCTCTATAGCCCGTAAACTTCGTCGAATTCCTTGCAATTTTATATTTTTTGCAACTTTTGGAGGTAAACGTGGGCTAACTAGCATGCAGATCACGTATGTATACGGGCTAAATAGAATGCATCATGTGTATGTACATGACCTATTAGTGCAGTAGGGCGCGTACACTATCCAAAAAAATAGTTTTTGAAGAAGAAGCCTCAGCAGTATTTTGGCAAAGCATGTAAGTGGAAAGGCCAATGTCTTGTATGCACAGGTAAGGCATTTTTCAACTATAACAAGTATGTTACATACCACAAAAATGTGTTATACCTGGGGCATCATGAATTTTCCATGGAATTGAAATTGCATTTTCCCTATTGGTCTAGAGATGCCATACATAGTGATGTCAGCCCATAACTTTAGTTTCTCATCGACAAGAGGTTCAATATATAAATTCATATATTTCACTTGGTACTTACCTAATTGGGTGAAAGTACACATAATTTCTACCTTATATATATAAGTAATTATGCAATGAATAAGAAAAACGAAATACAAAGTTCAAACCAATTTTGTAAGCAAATACCTAGAAAAATCATTTCCAACATTGTGTGCTCCCTTTCTATTGATATCCAAGGAGGAATGTTATTGCTTATAAAAAAAAATAGGCCACACTGAGTAAATAGACATGATCTCACCAAATGGATTGACAGTGTCAGCTACCAATGAAAGCCTAAGATTACAAGGTTCTTCTTTAAAAATTGGCCATCTTTCTTCGATGTTCCTAAATGTAGAACAATTTGCAGGAATTCGCAGAACACTATCTTCACTTTTGTGTTGTGCATGGTAATCCATAAAATGTGCAATGCTTTGGCATCTAAACAATCATTGCAAATGTGTAATTATCGGAATATGACGAAGAACCTTCTGAGGCACCTTTTTTGTTATGTGATCGGTTCGATATCTATTGATTTGACATTGTGGGCATTTTGTTTCTGATGCATATTGTCCATAATATATAATATGATCATTCAGGAATGCTTCATTAGTGTGATATTTTGTTCCAATATCTTCCATAATGGCACACATCTTTCGATATGTGCAAGGTAAATTATTTGACGGTGGTAAGAAAAAATCACCTAACAATTTACAACATAAAAAAAAAAAAAAATTAGTAGATGTAAATATTAGTAATAAAAAATATTGCATCCTTAATTTACACATTAATTGACACTTAAAATAGAGAAAAATAAAGTCTCCCTTTACATATAATATGTGACGAATTATATTATGTACCTTAGGATCTATGTGAGATGAGTGCTTGACAAACCATTCAATACCTTCAAGTTCACCAACAACATTATAGAAAATATAATATTTGTTCTTGAGTCTTCATAAAGGGGTTGTTATGCCTTCTCAAGCAGAGGTACATCATAAATATCATCATCATTTTCCTCATCGATGGGAGGAAAGATGTCATGGATCAATATATTTGTCCCATCGTCTGATTCAACAATATTATTGGTGTCATCTTCTTCCATAGGATTGATGTGATCTTCAATATTCATGTCATCTTCCAGATATTGTACAACAATATTTCTACTACTACTTGGAAAATATTTATCTGGAAACAAACACTTGGGAGGATTTATCTTACAATTAAAAACAATCAATAACATCAATGTATATAACAAAAATTGAAAAAAAAAAAATTATAAATAGATCAATACAAAGAGTTATATAATGAATAACTTACCATGGGACGAAATGTATACCCCCCTTCACAATGCCCATACGTAAAACAATGTCTTTCAGTTTTTTTCCTTACAAGTCTTCTTCTTTCAAACCCTTGTATTGATTGCAAGAGCAATAACATTTCCCATCAGTATCAACTAGTGCCTCCCATGCAACCATTAACCTAGCAACTGTCCTTTGACTCTCTTCGGGTGTTGGCATTGGGATTTCCTATATTTACAACAAAATCCACTGAAGCAATATAAGTACATTAATATATGAATTATATATTGTTACGGTACAAATATCATTGAATTATATTGACCCCATATGTACTATAGAATTAATTCATTTTCATCATAGATTTATTAAAGGTTTATAATAGTAATCAACAATTAATCAACAAACCAAAACCATACATTTTTACCATATAAGTTCCAAAGGTCAACTATAAGCATGTAATAAAATCAAACAATAAAAGAGAACTACACCAAGACAAATTGTATAGTAATTAAATCAAATTGAGCAGACATGTTCATACCTATTTCCTAGGGAAAAAATTGTGTCCCCAAATGAAAGAGGGTCTAAGGGTTAGGGATTCAATTTGGGTATTTAAAAAATAGACAAAGTAATATTAAAAAGTTGTAACCTTCAAAGTATAAAATCGGAGCAATGCAGATCAAGAATTGTATTTGAGGCAAGCAAGACATAGAAAAAAGACTAATAAATCATGCAACGAACAATGAGCATAAAAAGATTTTATAACAGTCGCACCTAAAGAAAAATTGTTGAAAACACTAACCTTCATCGATCTTCCAACAAATGTTGACTATGTCAAATTTGACCATGTCAGTGAATCAAGTGACCGTTAAATTGTTTTCAAACAAGCAGTTGACATCCTCTTGGTTCATCGATAGATCGATGAACTATCCTCTAGGTTCATCGAAATATCGATCGATATAGATGTTCGTTGAAAGTATGATGTTCATCGGGGCACCCAAGAAAAAAAAAGATTAAAATTTTAATATTATGTCATAATTTGCAATGATATGATTGAATTTATCCTTATCGTTGAAATTTTTTTTCGAATTTTGACCCCATATGTAGCAGTGATTTTTTGGTGATTTGATGATAATTGTCATAAAAGTAAGAAACACTATTCATTGCATGTCTCCTCATTTAAAAGGTTACTAGTATGAGGTATGGAATTTGATCAATTATTTTGATACATTTAATATTAATTCCATAACTCAGTCTTAAAACATTGTTGTTGATACATTAGCTAACACAACATCTAGATTCACACCCCTGAATAACATTTTTACTGTTGAAATCATTTTTAGTCCTTCCATATCGGACAACGTCACAAACTGGAGAGTATTCAAAGATGACGCTCAGATTGTATATTGTCTTACTAGTGCTAACTTATTCCAATATTCAGTGATAGATGATGAATTGCACGGACAGAATACTCAAGACTATCGGAATGATGAAAGTAAGATAAAATCTAACTGCATCTCAATGAGTGTTATTTCTTGAAAATTTGTTTGATCTGCAGACTAAGTTCATAACATCGATGAATCCTAAGATGAATAGATCCACTATGATGAATTATATTGTGAATATAGGCACTTCTAAACATCCCAAATTCATCAGTCTGTGCACTTGTTGTTTGGAGGTGGAGAAGAACACCTTCACATTCTTGTTTAAGAAACATCACGATGTATTCTCTTGGACGTACAAATACTTGAAGACATATGACACCTGCATTATCCAACACATCGGTCCTATCAAAGAGGGTGTTAAACCATTTCAGCGGAATCTAAGCTTGACTCTTGAACTATTGATTCAGAAGGAGTCAAAGAAGTTATTGGACGCCCAAATTATTTTTAAGGTCTGTCATGCTACTTGAGTTTCCAATATGGTACATGTTAGGAAAAATTCAGGGGAGATCAGACTGTGTGTGGATTTATGGAATTTAAATCGAGCTTCTGATAAGGACAATTACCATGTTCCCTCAATGGAACGGATTTTACAACTCGTCTCTGGCTCTCAAATGTTCTCTCGTTTGGACAAGTTTTATGGTTATAACTAGGTTCTCATAGCAAAATTAGACCGACTAAAGACCACTTTCAGAACAAAGTGGGGAACGTTTTCATATTGTATAACTCTCGTTGGCCCAATTAACGTTGGTGATACTTTCCATAGGGAAATGGATATAGAATTTAAATCTCTAATCTGTCAGAGCATGGTGATTTACCTCAATGATGTTACAATTTATTCCAAACAAAGAGTTGATCACCCACAACATCTGAAATATATTTTGGAAAGGTGCAAAAAATATGGTATTTCTCTAAACCCCAAGAAAAATTGTTGGTTGTCATTGATGTAAATCCTTGAAGAAACTCTAGTAGCAAATTTCGGTAGCACAAAGGTTTGGGTAATGGACCCAAGTTTTTTTTATGGATAATGGTACGATTTTTTATATATTTGCAGGAAATATTATTCTAGATTGATAGTACATGTCATTCCATTTCCATTGGTATGTGGAACGCCACATAAATCCTCACGATTAGAGATTTATGGCCATGTGAAGTTGGAGAACCCTCATGAGTCATATACAAGCCCCAAAAGGTCAAAGTAGTCAAAGTTGTAGGCGAAGAACATAGGGGGTTGTAGCCTCCTTCTGGTTGTAGCCAGAGAATTGGGGAGTTGGAGCTTCCCTCATGTTATATCCTAAGAAACTAAGGGGTTGGAGCCTCCTTCCAGTTGCAGCTGGAAAAAAAAGGAAGTTGGTGCTTCCAATGAATGTAATTCTTAAAGACATATAAGAAAAATCATTATGTGGTTTTCTCCCGCTTTGGGTTTCCACGTAAAAAAACTGGTGTACTGTGTATGTGTATGATTGCTCATTTTTTCATTGTTTATTTACTCTGCAATTATTGGATGATAATTCTACATTGATATAACACTTGCATTATATGGTTAAAAAGGATTAAATTTCTCTATTACTGATTCACCCCCTCTTAGTAATCCAACAAAAACATCTTTGTTTTTTCATAAGGTAAACTATTGGGGCATATTATTTCTAAGGATGGTATTTTTCTGACACAGAACGCACCAAATCCATCATGTTGATCCCACCTCCACATAGTAAAAAGTCGATGTAGTCATTTTTTAGGACATTAATTTCATAATAATATTTGTTCCTAATTTTTTTGAGACATTTAAACCTCTTCAGTAGATGATAAAGAACGACGTTCAATTCAAATGGACATCTATTGAACAGGAGGATTTGAGAAAATCAAGGCTGCCATTGTGGCTACCCCTACACTGCGAAGTCCAGATTTTACTAAAGACTTTTTGTTGTACACTTTCACTTCATATCATTCTCTTGCAGCAGTGCTCACTCAAAAGGATGAGAAAGGGGATGAATGCCCCATAGCATTTAAGAGCATTGGAATTCAAGTAGTTGAACTGAATTATCCACAGGTGGACGAGCAAGATTTTGTTTCTCACAAAGGTATTAAACAATTTAGACCTTATATACTCAAAAACCACACTAATGTGACTGTCCCTCACCTAGAGGTTAGATATCTTTTTTGTATAGAGGAAATTGTGTGGAAGACAAGGAAACTAGATGACTTCTTTACAGGAATATGACCTCAAATTCAAACCAACAACTATTTTTAAAGGTCGAGGCATGGGTAAGTTAGCAACCGGTGCCACATATCCTAAGGATCAAGAAGATTAAGGATGGCTTGAGGAACCAACACTCTATACATAACAATATCCTTGTGTTCTATCAATCGATAATTCATGGTACAATTATCTCAAGTAGTACCTTCAAAATGGCATTGACACTGAGCATTTAAATACCAAAAAGAGAAGGGAACTAAGAATTAAGTCTGCACAATATCACTTGGTTCACGGTATCCTGTTTAGAAATAATTGTGATGAAGTTCTACTCTGATGTATCGAGAAACAAGACACTGAAAAATTTCTCAAAGACCTGCATGACGAACTAGTTGGAGTTCATTTTTCTGGAGAGACCATATCCCACAAGATTTTAAGATTTGGGTACTATTGGAGAATAGTATTCAAGGATTCTCATGCTCACTCCCAGATCTATGACATCTTACAGAAGTCATCTGGAAGATAGAGAAAGGCAGTTGTTCCACTTCAACCTATTGATGTCGAAGAGCCTTTCAAGCAATGGGAACTGGACATAATAGGTGATATCAATCCTCTCTCATATAAGAAACACAGGTATATTCTAACTGCCACTTATTATTTCACCCGTTGAAAGGAAGATGTACCATTAACCATGGTAAATGATTAAGTGGTAATCAATTTTCTAGAACAACACATTATGACCAGGTTTGGAGTACCCACCACTCTTTTATTTGATAATGCTACATATTTTTCCTCACTGAAATTGTCTGAATTTTCCCTAGAGAAGGGAATGATCTTAAAATAAACAACCAATTATTACCCCCAGGGAAATGGTCTGGTTGAATCCACTAACAAAATTTTGATGTGTATCCTTAAATGAATTGTATTTGACCAGTAGAGGAATTGGCATAATGCATTACCTAATTCCATCTTGGATAATCATGTTACTCCTAAATCATTCATAGGGACCTCTCCTTTTTTTATTGTTTACAGGAAGGAATCCATTATCCCTTCAAATATCTACTTGCCTTCCCTTTAGCTCACCCAAGAATCTTGCGGGAGAGAATTCCATGTCATGCAAAAATGAATTAACACCTTGTTAAATACAGAAGAGAGTCATGCCAAAGCTAAAATGAATTTTGAAGCTCACCAATGGACTATTAAACACTGGTTTCATAAAAAGTATGTTGGTGAAAAATACTTTCAGGTTAGCGAATTCGTCCTTAAGTGGGACAAGCCACATGAAGACAAAGTAAAACACTCAAAGTTTCAACAATTGTGGTTGGGTCCTTTCATAGTCAAGCAAAAAATTGGCTTGGATATCTATCGATTACAAAATATTGAAGGGGATGTAGACCTCCTCCCCATCAATGGCCAAATTATTAATCATTGCATTAGCTATCCTTTGAGGCATCATCCCCTTGTATATAAATAAAAGTCATATTTTCCATCTTTAGTTCCCTACTTTTGTTTTGTTTCACTTTTGTGCATTACTTCCTTCGTTTTATGCTTTTCATTTTTGTTTTTTTTTTATTCGAGTTAGGTTTCCTTCTCTCTCTTTCAATATTCTTTCCTTGTACTTCTCAGAGAAGTTGGTGTCTTGGATATGAATAAATTTTAAGATATGACACATTGGTATCAAAAGCATGGAAAGATGCATCATGGCTTCTAGAAATAGCTTCATCTGTCTCTATGAAACATTTTTGTGCATTACTCAGAGATAGATTCAGTACAGGAACATAGTCCATTAGTAGACAAGCCTTGTACTCTTAAAATATAGAAAGAGTTTGTCGATAGCCATACCCAAGAGCAAGTTTTGTTTTTTGTATGAACCTAAAAAGATTGGAAACTTCTTTAGGAAGGCATTTCTAGTACTCAAGGTACATTTCTTAGAGAGTTATCTCATCTATAATCTAGTTGGAAGATCTCACTTTCACAGGTGTCATCCCACATGCCTTTAAAGGAAAATTGGAATCACCCCATCCACCTCTCTCTAAATTTAAGAGAATCATACTATAAAGGTAAAGTCTTGGAGAGAGGCATTCTAGCTCATCTGGGACATGCAAGTATCTTCGTCGGGGCTATGGATGATTTTTTGTAGTGGATCAAGGCTTGTGATAGATGACTCCGTCAGGGTTATGGATTCTTGATGGCAGCGGATCAAGGCTTGTGACATCGAGATGACTCCATCGGGGCTATGGAATCTCGTAACTTGTATTCTCAGCATTCATGATACATCATTTCCTTGTAATACTTCACCTACCTTCCCAAAACGGTCCAGTCCAAAAGAGTATATTATGGTAATCAATTTTCTTTGGGCATGGATACAACCTCTCCCTTTCATCATTCAAACATGTCTCGTAAAATTATGTACTTTTGAAAACTATGGGACCTACTCATTCTCCCTCGGGTCATGCATCACAAATGTTTCTATTCTCTTAAGTCTCATGTTTAGATACATTTTCACAGAGATTCGTGGCTTCGCCCAGTATGTCACCAGTTTTTGTGCCATGCATCAACACCCTCCCTTTTCTTGCATCCTCACTCATAGAGTCAATTCTAACCAAGAAAATGGAACCCCCTTTTTGTTTTAAGTCTCTACGAGCTACCTCAACTTCTTGATATTTATTAGAAGTCTACCCATGCCTCATTAAGAAATTGTTTTAACTTGCATATTTTTCTCAGTTTTTGGCATGACACTTAACCATTTTTAAGAAACAAGTCTTTTCATGTCGACATACTTTCCATGAAATTTGTTGATACATTAGAGGAGTTCACATGATTTTCTCCGATACCTACTCACGAACTTCCTCCAAATGTTTCCAGTATGAAAACCTCATTGTCATCCAAATTGATGACTTCACCTCCAGTGCGACCAGAATCTTTCCCTCCATTTCCATCAATAACACCAGCAAACTTCCTTCTAACTTCGTCGATAGCCTAACCTTCTTACCAGTGGACTTCCCATTATCAACTCTGATACATCAACAAAGTTCCCTCGAACATCTCCAACACATAAAACTTGGTACCGGCACAGTTTCATTTAACTCCTCCAGTACAATGTTTCCAAACCATTAGTGCCCTTGCTACCATCATCTTGGATACCTCCTGCAATGTTAGAAACAACGTTTCCAATACGCCAAGTTATCACATCGACACAATTCCACAGATCGCCTATGTTACCTCAAACTCTATGTTGAGTCTATAAAAAGAGTGCCCCCTGGTCTTATTGTTTATTTTATTGTTATCGAAGAAGAGAGGAAGCATCGAGAATTTGTTGATGATCTACCCCATTTGAGAGAGTACTCATCTGCCAACAAAGCACATTCCACCTATCTGTCAGTTACAGATTCAAGCATGTCACTCTGTAAGAAAAATGCAAGAAAATATCCCACAATGGAGGCCTCCACAAGCGGAATCCCACAAGAAAAAGAGCTAGATACCCTAGGATATATCTACAATGACACCATAGGATTCATAGAGAAGGGGAATTCACTCAAATGGGGTGAATTTTTCCAATTGTTTAAGAAGCATTATTTCACTGTAGAGGCAGAAGATTAATAAAAACCCAAGGTCTTCAAGAACATCTGGAACTCAGGAATATATAGGGTGGAAGCTCATGTAATGGTATTTCCTTTTGCAGATGGGATCTCGTGGATCATTTGGAATGTATACCTTGAAAATATGTATACCCCCAATGCCTAGGGGAAACCCATAGCATCATTTATGTTGGGTTATTATATTCTTTGCAGTGAAATTCTAGTCGAGGCGAATCGAATGATGGTCGAAGGTCGAGGTGGATCAACAGTCGGTCGAACTCGAGGTGGATCGACAACAAGTCTAAGGTCAAGGGAGTCGACCGAGTAAATTCAAAGTCAAAGATATCAACGTAAATTCAACCGACAAGAGGTTAAAGTGAGGGCGTGAGATGACCAATGAAGGTTGGTTGGTAGTTGACTGGTAACCCGACTTGGATTCGAATGTAATAGAATCATGGATTTGCAAGATTTGTAACCAATGATATGCATTGATATATAACTATTTTTGGGCGACAATATTTAGGGTTTTTTTGTGGTAAATCTTATAAAGAGGCATGTTGTAACACTGTAAAGGGGAATTGTAGAATGCACTTGTGCAAGTTAAGGCATGTGTAATCATAGATTGTTGGTCATGCATATGTAATTCGAATTGGATACAATGTTGTTCTTGTGCAGGAAAGAGGGTATAATGTCGATTTTGTCTTAAGTGTGGACCAAGGTTAGACATGTAACCTTTTATTCTAATTGAATAAGACAACAAGAGAGCAGAATGCTCAAAGGAATGTTGGTTTTCCTGGTTAAGGGTTTCCAGGGTAAAATCTTCGTGTACTGTGTGATTGCTTGTGTCATTTGCATTCTTGATTAAATTATTATTCTCTTCTTCTAGGATTAGTGTGGAAGTTTCTTTCATTTCCTGACAAGTGGTATCAGAGCTTTGGTCTTCCCTGAGAAGTGAATTATCAAAGCGATTTTATGCTTTGGCAATTATATCAGATCTTGATTTACCAATATTGAATCTGAGAACTAAACCCTAGGTATAGTAAGAGTATTAAGTCATAAATTGTGTTAAAGATCATGGTAAAGAATGTCAAGCAGTTCCAGAATAGAGATAGAAAAATTAAATGGCAAACATTTTGAGCTTTGGAAGCTTAAAATGGAATATCTTCTTGTAGATCGAGAACAATGGACAGCAGTCTATCTAGGTACCCAACCGATAGACATGTCGATAGAAGAGTGGGAGAAACTCAAAAGAAGATCAAGAAGTATGATCCTTCTTTGTCTTGCAGATTCGGTGTTGTTGAATGTCTCAAGTGAAGATTCATCCAAGAAATTATGGGACAAGATGGGAATCTTATATCGAAATCCCTGGTAAATAAGTTGTTTCTCATAAATAAATTGTATCTTTTGAGGATAAGTGACGATAGTTCAGTGATTGACCATTTAAATGTGTTTAATATCGTGTTAATCCAGTTATCATCTGTGGAATTAAAAATCAATGATGAGGAGAATTGTATCAGCCTATTATGTTATTTTCCATACTCCTAAGATAGCTTAGTTGTGGCTATTCGGAGTAATACAACCACACTAGCGCTAGAGGACATGATTTCTTCTCTGCTATCAGAAGAAATGAGAAGGAAGAACATGGAAGGATTGACCAAATATTTTATAGTAGTGAGAGGTCGACCGGTAGACAGAGATAAAGGCATATTCTCTGGTAGAAAGTTTAAGTTGAAGGGTATATCTAAATCCTTGGATCAGCTAATGTGAAAGTGATGGAAATGTAGTAAAGTTGGGAATTATAAAAAGGACTGTAATTCGAAGGCAACAGAAGTCAATGTTGTATCTGATGAGAAGCATTCGACTGAGAGAAAGACAACCTCAGAGAAAGGAAGTGATGTGTACCTAGCATCGACTAGTACATAGTCAGATCAAGATGTTTGGTTGATCGACTTGGGAGAATCCTATCATATGACACCACATAAATAATGGTTCTGTGAATATGAAAGATATGATGGGGGTGATGTTCTCTTGGGGGATGACTCGATGACCAGAATTGTCAAACGAGGAAGCGTCTGACTGAAATTGCATAATGGGAGGAAAAGAACCCTTCCAGGTGTGTTTCACATTTCGAGTTTGGAAAGAAACATGATATATGTTAGCAAGATGAGTGATGTATGTGTTCATACTCTGTTTCCGAAGGATTTGTGCAATATGGTCAAAGGTGTGATGGTATTAATGAAAGGAGTTCGCATTGGTACCCTGTACAATATGTTAGGGAATGTTGACTCAACTGGATGCAATAGCATCATTGATCCTGAAAACGACTCAATTATGAATCGAATCGAATCGATATCAAAACAACTCGTCTCGACTCGAGCTAAGTCAGTTCAAATCGACTCGACAAGACATGACGAAATCGACCCGACCAGACTATGGCACAAGAGGATGGGACACATTGGAGAAAAATGACTTTGAGCTATGCAAAGAAAAGGTATGCTCAAAGGTTTTCCTGAATGTGGTTTAGAAGTCGAATTTTGTGAACATTTCATATATGGAAAACAAAGTCGGATGTGGTTCCCAACTGGAGCGACAAGAGAAAATGGGATTCTAGAACTGGTGCATAGTGATGTGTTTGGATCGGTTAGAGTGCCTTCACTTGTGGATCCATGTATTATGTCTCCTTAATAGATGAATTTTCTATGAAGACATGGATATATCCTGGGGAAGAAATCATAGGTTTTCGATAGATTTAAGGAGTTTAAAGCTCTTGTGGAAAATCATACAGAGAAGAGGATTAAAGTGTTAAGAAATGACAATGGTAGTGAATTATGTGGAAAGGAATTTGATCAATTCTATAAGTAGTGTGGCATAGCACGCAAAACTACCACACCATATACCCCACAGCAAAATGGAGTTGTTGAGAGAATGAATAGAATGTTGATGGATAAGGCAAGGAGCATGCTCAGTGCTGTTGGGATCACACAAGAATTCTAGATGGAGGCAGTTGAGACTGCAAGATATCTGGTGAATATGCCTCCTTCGTCGGTGCTAGTTGACATGACTCCAAATGAGGTATGGCATGGTAAGAATCCTTCAATGGCACATCTCAAATTACTTGGTTGTGATGCATTTTTCCATGTTCCTAAGGAAATGTGGAGAAAATTGGACAAGAAGGCAGTGAAATGTATCTTCACTGGATATAAAGAAGGAATGAAACGATATAAGCTTTGGGATCCTGCATTAAGGAGACCATTGTATATTCAATATGTGGTCTTTAGAGAAGTCGGATGTAAGTCTGAGCCTGAGGAAGTTATTCATACCGAGAATAATTTTGATACAGTGCAGTTTGAACTGAGGAATGAAAAAGTCATTCGGATGAGTCAAATGAATCTGAGGAAGAGGTGGAACAACTAAATCCAGTGATAAGGATGTCAAAAAGAGTAATAAAACCATTCGAAAGGTATATTCCATTGAACTTTTGGTCTGCATTCGTGTTAACTACCATCGACGATGAGACCAAGTCAGTTAGTGAGCCAGTTGACTTGACAGAGGGTAAACTCTGGAAGGACACCATGGTTGAAGAGATGGAATTCTTGTACAAGAATGAGACATGGTATTTAGTCAAGTTACCTAGTGGAAGAAAGCTTGTCAGTAGCAAGTGGGTGTTCAAGCAGAAGATGAATCCAACGGGACAAGTCGAGAAGTTCAAAGATCGACTGGTAGTGAAAGGTTATTCCCAAGTCAAGGGAGTTGACTTCGATGAGATTGTTTCCCCTATTGAAAAACTAACTTCCATTAGAGTACTTATGTCTCTAGTTGTTTCTTTCAATATAGAGATAGAATAGATGGATGTGAAGACAACATTCCTACATGGGGACCTGGAAGAAGAAATCTACACGAAACAACCTAAACGATTTGTATTAAAGGGAAAGCAAGAGTTGGTGTGCAAACTCAAAATATCCCTTTATGTTCTAAGGCAATTTCCAAGGATGTGGTACCAGAAGTTTGACACAAACATCCTTAGTTTGGGATTTGTGAGAAGCAAAGTTGATCACTTCATATATTCCAAGGAAGAAGGTGGGTGTTTCATATATGTATGTGTGTATGTCAATGACATGTTGTTGATTGGAAACAACATGGACACAATAAAGGAGGTGAAGAAGCAGTTATCCTCCAAGTTCAAAATGAAGTATCTCAATGTAGATAACTTCATTATGGGAATGGAGATTAAGAGAGATCAAGCTGGTAGAAATATCTAGTTGAATCAGATGAAGTATATTGAAACAGTTCTAAAATAGTTCAACACAGGATTGCAAACCAATGAAGGTGCCAATTCCTGTGGGATCAAGGCTTACTTTTGAACAGTGTCCAAAGACACAAGAAGAAATAGAGGACATGGCACATGTTCCCTATGAAAGTGCAGTTGGTAGTCTAATGTACGTGATGGTCTGCACTCGACCATACATTTCCCATTTAGTGGGAATATTGAGTAGGTACATGTCGACACCTGGAAAGGAGCACTGGATAGATGTCAAGAGATTATTTAGGTATTTATGTGGAACGAAGGACTATGTTATATGCTACCAATGAAAACCTAGAGGTGACAGTGGTAAATTATATGTACACGGCTTTGTCGATGTCGATTGGGATGGAGATCTGGATCGATGGAGGTTGACCAACGAATATGGCTTCAAGATGTTCGGTGGAGCAATAAGCTGGATGAGTAAGTGATAGGCGGTTGCAGCTGTGTCAACAACAGAAGATGAGTACATGGTGACCACTCATGGAAGAAAAGAAGAGGTATGGATTCAAAGGTTGTGTTCAGGAATCGAGTTTGAGCAGAGAGCTATGAAGGTAAGTTGCGATAGTCAAAACACAATATTTATGGCAAATAACCTTTTTTATTATTCAAAGACTAAGCACATTGATGTACAATGCCATTTCGTAAGAGACATGGTGGAAAGTAACAAGTTACTACTATATAAATTATACACGTTGGAAAACATAGCAGACTCATTGACCAATTCGATGAGTGTTGTGAAATTCTCTTCGTGCAGAGATACAATGGGCATTGTTGCCCTAAGTCTGTCAATGAAAGTTCAGGAATATCTTGTTTCAGCAAAGAATATAACAAGTGGGAGAATGTTGGGTTGTTATAATCTTTGCAGTGAAATTATAATCGAGGTGAATCGACTAATGGTCGAAGGTCGAGGTGGATTGACAGCGGGTCGAAGTAGGTCGAAGTCAAGGTGGATCGACAACAAGTTGAAGGTCGAGGGAGTCGACCAGGTAAAGTCGAAGTTGAAGATATCGACTGCAAGTCAACCGACAAGAGGTCAAAGTGCGAGCATGAGACGATCGGCAAGAGACCAAATGAAGGTCGACTGGCAATCGACTGTTAACCCGACTTGGAGTCGACTCTAACAGAATCCCAAGATTTGTAGGATTTGTAGCCAATGATATGCATGGATCTGTAACTATTTTTGGGCACCAATATTTAGGGCTTTTCTTATTTTAAATCCTATAAAGAGGCATGTTGTAATGTTGTAAAGGGTAATCGTAGAATGCACTTATGTAGGTTAATTCATGTGTAATCGTAGGTTGTTGGTCATGCATATGTAAGACAAATTGGCTATAGGGTTGTTCTTACGCAGGAAAGAGGGTTTGATGTCGATTTTGTCTTAGGTGTGGACCAAGGTTATACATGTAACCTTTTATTCTAATTGAATAAGACAACAAGAGAGAAGAACGCTCAAAAGAATTTTGGGTTTCTCAGTTAAGGGTTTCCAGGGTAAAATCTTGGTGTATTGTGTGATTGCTTGTGTCATTTGTGTTCTTCATTAAATTATTCTTCTCTTATGCTAGGATTAGTATGGAAGTGTCTTTCATTTCCTGAAAATTTCAGGCATATGATATAGCCTCATAATATCATCTGGATAGAGGAAGGTTTTCATTGGATGAAGAGCCATCAGGAAATTCCCACACAAGGTGATAGATTTATTTGAAATCTAGTACAAGCCTAATAAGACATTCAAACTCAAACCCTTAGGAGAATATCCCAGCAATTCAATAAGAACGTTGTCCCAGTATATTGTGGTTATTTTATGTAGTCTATAAGAGGAACAAGATGCATCAAGGTTCACATTACCCTTGATGCCCCTCATATACTACTGCATTGATGTGTGGTCATCCTCCAACTAGGTTTATATTTAATTGGCATCTATTGAAGATTCCATTAGAACAGTCAAGGAGACTACCCCTGGTGATTTTTCCATCTTCCACACATCCTCCTACATGTTTGACATGGTGTGGGTGTGCCATCAATACCCAAATATGGGTTGGGCCTAGAAGCCAGTCGACCCTCCCATACACATATATTGCAAAGTGCTTTGGAGCGCAAATATAGGACTCAGTATCATAGGATTTGTTATTACTTCTTGGCACCACTTTACAAGTTCATCTTTGACTCACCCACTCCATGTATGAATGACAAAGATTTAGAAATAGTCCGAAAATTTGGATATTGGTATCTCGTGGAGCACATGACATACATAATGGTATATGGAGCTATCAAAGCTCTGCATTTACTCCCAAGGTTTGTACCCGACAGATTAATGTTGCAGGAGATTGTGTATCAGACTGTGATCTATATAGTTAGGGATTCACTATATAGAGATAAGAAATACATATGGGCCCCTCTACCATTATGGGTCGGATCATACTTCTTCAGGAGCGTTAAACAAGCTCAAGTTGAAGTAGACATGTTGATATCATTTTGCTTCGGGGAAGAAATTTTTCGAAGACATGACCCAAAGGAAGTGGTCAAAGAACACTGCAACAAGTACAAACACAAATGGGAATACACTGCAGCTACCTAAGAAGAAGAAGAGGTTCATTGTGGTTCCAAAACATATGAAGAATTTAATTCAAGACAAAAAGGAAAACCTTTGGGAAAAATCTCAGACGAGGAAAAATCTCAAGAAGAGGCACATAAGAGAGATGAAGAAGAGGAAGTAGCGGCAACGACAGCCATGATGACAAATATGAATTCTATATCAGCAGAAAGAGAGGAGGGAATGGTAGAAAATAAAAGAAGAAATAAAGAGAAAGTCCAAAAAAAGAAAGAGGATGCTTCCAAGAAGAAATGAAAGATGGAGGAAGCCAAGGAAAAAGCAGAGGTTGATGCAGTAGTAGAAGAAACGACGATGGAAAAATAAGAAGAGGTGAAAGAAGCAACTAAGAAAGTAGTAGAAACCTAGGTAGAAGCAAGAGAAACATATGAGAAAGTAGCAACAGAAGCACCAACAATAGAGAAAAGGGCAGCATATGAGGCTGCAATGAAAGCAAATGAAGAATAATAACAAAAAAGAGATGAAGAAGCACTCAACAATTATGCTTCTTCTATCGACACCGTTATCTCAACTACATCGGTAGAAATTCCCCTCATAGTTGTCACCTTCAAGTCGACGAGATGGAGTTGGGGCTTTACGCACCTTACAAGCCTAGAAAGGTGGTGAAATTGAAGAAGTTTAAATTCGACAAAGCCACTAGCAGAATTGTATAACAATAGAACAGGAAGCTCCCAGTTAACAAAGGAAACCCATTTTCAGTCGTCAAATAGACCCTGGTAACAAAAGACGTTAGCAAAGAACTAATTTCTATAGCATCTATTGCCACTTCTTTCACCATAGAAAAATAAAAAAAACTTGAGAATTTGTTCCACCAAAATGAGGAAAAGGATGTTAGAATCAAACAGTTGGAAGAACAGCTCAAACATGCAAATAAATATGAAGGGTGTCTAAGAGAATTCAAGGCATGTGCCAAGAATTTCAAGCCAGATCTCAAGGAGACTGCTACATATATGTATTCCCATATCCATGTCTTCCAGCAGCTGGCAGCACACATAATGGACCACCATAGTTTCGTTCAGACCAAGAATGTCCATTTCATTTCCATCTGTGAAGGATTAAATGATATGCAATAATGGATCATAGAGAACCCAAACGGTCCAGCCGAGATGCCTCTCTCTTTATAAGGAGAAAGGAGTATCAATTATGCTACCCTTGACTATTTCCAACAGTATGGAGAAAGGGTGGAAAAGGAAACAAAGAATTCACTAGCCCTCTATGCACAGCTCTACAAGGCTGCACAAGTTTTGACGCACAAGGGGAATCTACCTCCCATTGAGGAGCTTGGGAAAAGAAAGATGGAGGAGGATTTGTTTTGAAGAAATCTAGTAAAACATGAACAAGAGATAGGAAAATTCTCATGAAGCCACTAAGGTGACAATGGAATTATTAGAGGATCATCTTGTTCAACCAGCCAAGACTCAAACATGAACCAAGCTTTCATGGCCAACTTGACATGAGACATAAAAACCCTTACACAAAGTTTAGCATCACACACAGTTGTTCTCGAAAATTTTGTATCATCGAGTCATATCAGTTAAAGGCCAACATGCAGTTTGGGAAGCCTATGTAAGGGACAAAGACACTTGAAGAAGATGAAAGATAAAATTCGAATTTTCTCCCAACTACCCTCTATTTTATCTTTTTTCCAACCGCCCTTAGCCTCGTCCTATTCTCACACCTTTCAACAACAATTGAGAAGGGGAAGCTAAAGGGACTTGTAATTGTTTCTTGCAGAATTAAATAAGACATTATCAACAGTTACTCAAACTACTATAAGTGGAGGAAGACTCCCATTTTGTAAGGGCTCTTCAAGAATTGTATATTCGCAAATTATTTTGAGAATTAATATTGAGAATCTCTTAGCGCCATTTTGTTGTCTGTTGTAAACTATTTTTAGCAAATTGTGTGTTGTTTACATGTGTTGTAAGAATGTCCTAAATTTGTTTATAGACTTTTCTTATGAAAATTGAAATTGTTATTTCAGTTGTGCTCATTCTTTCTCATGTTTTTTCTTGATATGATGAGTTGTTTATGTATGTAACTTCATGACTTAGACTAATCTGGTTATGTTGTTTGCATGCATGTGTTTTCTAACCTTGTTGCTTCTTAGCAGCTATCTCGAAGACATTATTTTTGGGGATTATTTTCATTCATAGCTGCTCATTTGGTTACCATAGAAGCTCCTAGCTATGATAGGTTAGATTAGATTTCATTTCTGCACTTAGTTATATTGCAACTACATTTTCGTCACAATTACATCATTTAATCACCCCTCAAAGCTAGTAATGGCAACCGAGCTAGAATCTGGATGGATCTCCTAAACCAAATGGTGCATAGTCTAATTGGGATCGTGCATCCAGGAATGCCCCTTACTATTGAAGGGAAATTATGTCACATCAACACATGTCTCTCAACTAAACCTCGTGAGTGATCAAGTCTAGTCCTACCCTCACGGCAATATGAAACCTCTAAGTAAAAGGATCAGTAGTTTTTCAACCTAGGTTATGAAAAAGGATTCTAGTAGGTGGAAATGGGAATGATATTCCTCCTATCCTAATGGTACCATTTTCACTTCCATACAAACCCATTATACATATTTGGACTAATCAACAAGCATGTTCCCTATGTCTACACACACTACAATAAATTCATCAAATTGATCCATAATCAAAATCAAAGCATATCATTAATCATACAACATATTGTAATACCAAGACTCAATCTAAATTCCAATATAATTTTAATGCAATCCAACGTACTCAATGTACACTTATGGCTTTCATATCATGCTAGGAAAACCATCAGTATCATCTATAGGTTAATGTGTCCAACGTTTTCATTTCAAAGTGGCATAATCATATGAATTGACAACATCAGTTACATTATATCAATTTATATTTAATCCATCCATGTTTTCAAAGAAATTATTTAAATTAACCCATTCAAAACCATCACTTAAATCCAATCAGATAATTAAAAAGTTTGATTTTCATCATCATGGAACAAGTCAATAAACTAGGTCATTTGTAAACAAACGCCCTCAAATGATAAGATATATTATGTCAAACTAGTAAAAACAAATGGGGCACTACATACACCCCCTATTAAAGAAACTTAATCCCGAAGTTCTAGAATAAATATTGGAATTGTTTATGCATTTCAATTTCATCCTCTCAAGTAGTGCAATTGGGACTACAACTAGCCCACTTGACATTTACCTAATCTACCAAGCTATAGAGTGCCCCAATCCAAAATTCCAATGGATTCAACCATCAAGGCCACCTCATCTGAAATATGCAAATAACTCAAATCAATAACATTAGAAGGGTCTAAAAATATAGTCTAAAATATAATGGTGAA